>PVJL010005375.1:0-109862 GCA_004026885.1 Lyroderma lyra | reverse complement strand
CGCTGGGGGTCAAGTTTTGGGGGAGAGGGGGCTGTTTGTTTCTTGTTTCTGATCTCCTACTGCGTTTGGAGGCTATGCGCATATATCCTGGGGAGAGGCCAACAAAGGCTTTCCGCCCTTTGCTGGGGAAAATCAGTCTTCCCAGCCCTGATTCAGTACCTGGCTGTCTAAAGGCTCACACTGCTATCGGAACTCTGGGATGCACGAGGAAGTGCCCGCTCCATAAGTCCAAAGCTGTGGGCCTGGCCTGAATCAGCAGGGTGGCCTGAGACAGCAGGGTCGCCTTTGCAGCAGGCTGGGAACAGGAACTGCAGCCCTGTGTAGGTCTCCAGGGGGCTTAGAGCTGGGGTGTTATCTTTGCAGTTCAGAGTCCTCGCTCAGCCCTTCTACCCCGCAAAAGTTCCAGAGGCTGGTTCCCAAACTCCTTCCGTCTCCAGCTCCCCAGTCTCTCTCCCCTCCCCCAAACAGCGCAGCTCCGAATAGTCAGCAGGGATCGCGTCCTGCGTGGTCCGTCTCTGCTCCCTTCCCTCTCCCCGACTCGCCCCTTTCTCGCCAGCCTTCAGGTTTACTTGCGATTTGTGGATTTCTCAGCAGCGGGTTTGTCACTCAGGGTCCGCTTTCTTGGCTCCTGGACGGCCGTTCAATTGTGTTTTCTGGGAGAGGCTTTAGGAGCCTCCTCTCCAGTCGCCATCTTGTCTTCTCTCTCATCTGATTTTTGCACTCACCTAATGAAGAATTTGCAGTGACTTCTATTTCCCCATTCAAAGCCATTACCATGTACTTTAAATATCCTCCTAAACTCACATCCTGTTTCCCTTCTTCCTCTATTGTCTCCCAGCTGACCAACTAGCAATTTCCTACGCATTAGCTATCAGACACAAAGCACTCTTTAACTTAAAGCATCTCCATCAGCTTGCAAAACTCCTTACCACTTATGAGATCCTACCCTATACCTTCTCCTGGTCTCATCTCAGATATTACCTCCTTCTCCAAATATTTTCATTTTCCCACTTGCAGTTCAGCACGTCTTAGTGTATACTCCCTACTTACTTAAAATTTCGTACTTCTATTACACCTTGAATGTCCCACTTATTGTATTTTTTAGTTCCCAAAATACAGTTCCCAAAATTCATCTCTATATCATCAATGCCCCAAATTGACCTATATTATGTACATAATAATTTCTCAGTAATGTTTGCTCAGTAATTATTTCCCTGTGGAGAATAAGAAGTTGAGAAGTTTGGCCAGAATATGATGAATAAAAGTATATATAAAGCACATGCAATTTTATTCTGTGAAGGCAAAAACAAATTATAACATATTAAAATCACTATTATAAAATACTTTACACTTAAATTAATTAATGCAAAAAGCACCTCTGCTTATGAGAGTTTAATCGCCTAGAGAATAGAGTCTATATTAGCTTTATAGTGTGTGTATTTCAAACATTGCTTCAAAAGCATATTTGTAGTGTAAGATAACGACGTGATGATAAAATACCATACAGCCTTATTCTCTGACGGCAAGATGGTGAATTGAACTGTAATTACCAGGTGTCTCTTCATCAATTTATGTGGAGGTGGAAGGAGTTTGTCCCTTACCTAAGGCAGAGTGGGCAAAAGGTGTTACTTCAGCCTCTAGAGTAGTAGTTTTTCACCAGGGGTGACTATTCCCTCCTGGAGACATTTGGCAACATCTGGAGACATTTTTAGGGTCACTGCTGGTTAGCAGGGGTTACAACTGGTATGGTTCTGGCATATCAATAGCACCAAGGCCAAGAAATCCTACTTCTGAAAGTAGAAGTGTAGTCTTAGCTTCACTTTCTCATGATTAAACAGCTCTAATGTAAAAATACCTTTTTGTTTAAAAGACTAACCAGAACTTTTCCCAGATAAACAATATTTCTTACAACTTGTGCTCATTGTTAGTAGCATAACCTGATTGCTTAATTGTGTGTATAGCTATAAATTAATTATGAATGCATTTTAAGCTGGAGTTGTGCTGTACAGAGGCTTTTTAAAAGAATTTGTGTCAACCCGTGGATCCAGGGCATTTAAGAATTTACAACTGGGTAGAGGATGGCAATATGACAGTTATAAACGTTTAAACTTATAATTTAGTTCTGTAACACTTCTGCAGACCGAAAATTTGGGTACTGTGCCTCCTTCTTAGCAACTTCCCTTTAAAGCCTGGGTTTTGAAGTACTATGAATGGTACAATTATACTTCACACAAAGAAATATTTATTTTGGGTTTATATTTCAGAATATGCTAAATTTAATTTGTAGTATTAATGTAACAATCTAATCTAATGTTAACACAGTTGCCATTTAAGTATTTTTTCTTATATTACCAGAAGAATAACTTTGTCTTCGCAACTCTTTTTTATTGACTAATAACTTTCCCACATCAGGGTATTTATTCCTCATGCTAACTTCTAATGTTTGTAGAACATAAAGACCCTCACTTTTTTCTAACTTCCAGCAGTAATTTCATCATTTCAGCTCATTCTAATTGCTCTAGGCCATAACTTCATCATGACCCCAGCCTGCATTGGCCTTTTGATATAGAGCATGATGTTGCTCTTCATTTATTTTGTCTTACACTGGTTACATTTGTCCATTAACACTCTCTATCTCCTCCAGCAACCCAACATGAGAAGTGAATCTTTTCCCTCAGTGAAACTGTGCATCAGATTTCATCCCGTCTTCTTGCCAAGGTATAGGTGACCAGATTTCCTAGCCAGTAATTAAGAGTTGAGTCTCCTGTGTTTTGAATATTAAGTTGGGTGGACTAATTGCAGTACTTCCAAATGAATCTTCTTGCTCTTTAGATTTAAGAACTATTCTAGTTTCTGTTTTGAGATGCGGAAGTTACATGATTTTTCTGTTCTCTGAAATACCTATATCCTTCCTCCCTCCCTCTCTCTGTCCTCTCTGCTCTTTCCTCTCTCACTTAAATTAAGCAGAGTCATTTATGTTGATTGCAGTTTTAAATTGCTAACTGATATATGAGTACAGTAGTCCTAAATTGTTATTTCTATATTCCATATTCAAAAATACATCACTGAAATTATTTTGGAAACTTCTCAATTCTTAACTAATCATGTATTATTAGTAGGCATATGATCCTACAGATTCTACCTCAAATCAATTGTCTTCTCTCTTTTTACTACTGTCAATTTAGTTCAAGTCGTCATCACCATCTGTAGACTATATTATTCTCCAAATCTATGTCCGATATTTCTAAAGCATTATTCTAGAATATCACGTCATGTCAGTACCTGTTTAACATTTTTAATACATCCCTTTTCACATCTAAAACATAAAATATAGGTCTATCCATGATGTGATCCCTCCTTTCATTTCTCACCTCTCCTGGCCCTACCCCTCCAATACCTAATTCAGCTAGGCACTTCATTTTCCTCAGATGCTTAGTCCTTTCTCTCTGCTCAAACGCAACTATGCATTCAGAATAGGAGAGCTCCTTCTCCCATGAATCTTTCTTTCAGACTCTGTTAGTGCTAGTTGTAATTGTTGGTTTACTTCTCTCTCCTATTAGTGAGCTGAAATTACATTTTATTCATGTCCATAACCCCTGCACATAGTGTCTGGTACGTTCTAGGCACCCAACAAGTAGCTTGAAAATCGATGATGTTGCTTATCTTCTCTTATAGTCATGGAATTGTAACTGATGCTAACTTTTAAACTTTTTATTATTGAAAGAGTTTCAAATACACAATCTATACATATACATATACCCACATTAAATAATTATTAACACACTACTTTCATGTTTCCTTTATTCTCCCTTCCCTTTTTTCAGTATCCCCACTATTTGCTCACATGTCTCAGGTGTCATTTCCTAGGTAAGCTTGGAATCTCCTCCATTTTCTTTACATTTTCTCACTGGTGTCAATGTAGCAAAACAACAGAGTCGAATCCAAATTAAACACTAGCATAAACAGCAATATCAAAACAAGAAATGCTGAAGTAATAGCTTAAATAAAATATACAATTTGTCAATTGTATAAGTGTTTAGTTTTCTATTTTATCTAGTTTGTAGTACTGTGTTGGAATAACAGATTTTAGTCTTTTCTCTAAAATATATTTGATATACATATATGCCTATATTTTTTCTTTACATCTGTTGCCTTTGTAATTTTTCCTTGGGAATTTTGAACTTTGCTACATATCATGACTCTGTCCCTCAAACAGTGCAAAAAATACTGAGTGGACAGGGAAAAATATATCTTAAAAATTTTTTAAAAGTGTTTTTCATTCATGGAATTTCCAGGCTTTTATTTCTTTAAATGCTGATGTCCTTCATGACAAATTTATTTCCATTAATATCTGATGTCACAAAATATTTTATCTCTTTTGGCTGTAACTTCACAAATCTGTATCCTTTATGACCTGACCTCTTTCACTCCCTGAGGATTGAGTTATTTCTTTGATACATTTTTTATGGTACCTATTCTATGGTTATCAGGAAGTCATAGTGTAGCATGTTATCCCAAATATCAAAAGTCAAATACCACTATTATCCTGCTGTACGTGAATCAAGATTCTTTGGAAGGAAAAAAAATTTATTTGGCTTGAAATTGACTTTTTTTTTCACATATTTCAAAGCACAAATTTCTTCTAAACATTCTCTATTAACCCATAAACTCCTAGGCTGTGAACAGAATTCATGTTGTTTGTAAATTCAAGTCATTTATATTATGTTTAATTAGAATTTTTTTGTTAGTTTTCTTTAGCTTGACTCTTATTATAGTTAAAAATTGTCTTTCTTTCATTTATTTCTTATCAAATCTCCCACCCTGTGTTACTTTTTTGGTTAGAGTGATACAGCATGCTACCCAACAAAAATAGAACATTTTTAAAAATGCAGATTTCCCACAAGTGAGTTAGTGAGGCTCATTCACAGAACCATAGAAGGTAGGTAATTACCTCTCAGGAATACTGTAGAAGACATTCCTACTCATTTACAGATTCTACAATTGAAAACAAGTGGCTACCATAGACCCTAAACTTATGAAGCCAGATAGGATTTTTAAATCATTTTGTGCAGTTCATATTCTAGTAATGATTGATTAGCACCAGTACTACATTTGAATTCTAAATGATGTTTGGACTCTGCACACGCAGGGTCCGATAAAGTGAAGATATTTTGAAGAAACTCCTGGGTGCTATATCAGTCAGGGTCTTCCACGGAGGGGGAAAGACATACAGAAATATATATATTTCTGTGTGTGTGTGTCATGTATATATGTGTGTGTATATATACCATGTATATATGATTTATATCATATGTACATACGAAGAGATTTATTATGATGAATTAACTTGCATAACTATGGAGTCTGACAAGCACCAACATTTGCAGTTGGCAAACTGGAGACTCAGGCAAGCCAATGGTATACGTTCCAATCTGAATTATGGCTGATTTGAGACCCAGGCAAAGCCAGAAAGAAGATTAATATCCTAGTTCAATCAGTCAGGCAGGGGAAGTTCTCACTTCTTCAGTCTTTTTGTTTTTCAAGTTTTCAACTGACTGGACGAGGCCCACCCACATTGGGGAGGGCAACCTGCTCGTGACCAAACTCAATTTCATCTGCGTCCTGAAACATCTTCATATACGCACTCACAATAATGGTTTATCAAATACGTGGGCACCCCACGGCCAGTCAAGTTGATACATTAAATTAATAGTCACAAGAAGTTAATCCCTAGGAGCAAGCTACAGTGACTAGGAATTCATGGATATTGAGATTATCTTGCTCATTGCTTGAGCGATTCCAATACACTCAGCGGCTCCTCAAACAGACAAACAAACAAAAACCCCTCATCTTCTTCAAATTGGCTTCCCTATAATTGGCATGATAGATTCCAGTATTTGGTTCAAGTTTACTGTTTTGCCTTTTCTGCTTTTGTTTCCAGTGAACTGTTTTATTATTATTATTTTAACGTGTTGATTTATTCATTCTTGTTATCTAAAGAATTGTATGTATGAAGGTCTGACGGGATTTCACAAAATATCTAGTGGGATTACTCCTCTGTCCTACCAGCATTTCCCTAGTCTTTCCTACATATTTTATAAGTAAGCATACTGAGCTCAGCTTGGTCAGATTTGAGAATTATTTATAAAGCCACAAACTTCAAATAAGAACTGCTCACATATCTAAAAGAGAATAAATTGATCACCACTGGTGATTCCATAAATATGGCAATTTTAATATTTAAATCCAAGTTTCATCATGACATTACAGGTGCTTGAAGTGGATATTGTCCATCATTTTTTCCTTTCACACACTTGAAATGAAACCAAAGTTCATTTCAATATTCTATATTCTATAGCAATTTTACTAAACTAATTTGGTGTAGTCCTTATTTAAATATGTATAAATATATGATGAACTCTAAGATCTATTGGTTTTACTTTGCACTTTTGAAAGTTTGCATTAGGTCTTTCAGATCAAGAAATCTCAGAGGGCAAGGTTACAAAATAACAAAATTTTAGTGCAACTATCAGTGACTTTATTAAAATATAGAAAGATTTGGGGAAACTTATCTTTTATTTAAAAATAGCAATACTTACCATTCTTTTAAAAATATTAAAACTTGTGATTTTAACTATTAACATTTTATATTTATATATATATGTATATGTGTATGTATTTTAACTTTGAATCATTGCTACTGTGTTATTGCTTTTCATCAGTTCAGTATAGGAAATGGATTTGGCACAAGTGAATGATAGATATGATATTTAAATTTTTTCTTGATATAGATTTGTTATATTTTTGAGAAATAGCTTTTAAACCATCAACATGTACTATATGCAATTTCTTACATCTGTTCCCTCAATTGCACAATAAAATATTGAACAATATTTCTTACAGGAACATTGCTGTGTCTCGCTGTTAGATGCTTGATGAAAAATATTTTATCTTCTTTATTGAATGAATGGGAGTAGATAAAGGTTGATTATGATTTCTCAAAGCTCTGTTTCATGGATGAAATTGTTCTACATTTTATGTGCTTAGGGACATCAAATAGGAATCTCATTATATTTAGCATTTATAAACTTAATGCTATTTTAATTGCTTCTTATTCCTAGTCGTCCCTGTCCTCTGCAAGTTTCTAAACCAAAAGAAAAAAAAATAATTTATTCTAACTAAAATACCCATACTGATTATACCAATAGCATTTAATTACTTATAATGAAGAACTTAACCTGAGTAAGTTATTTTGAAATGTATAACATATGAAAAATTTAGAAGATATCCTTCCTTCCTTCCTTCCTTCCTTCCTTCCTTCCTTCTTCTTTTGAATGATAATTGTGTAGTATGCCATCTCTGTTTCACCTGCCATTGTAGTGACACAGCTTGATCCAGTGATGATAGGATAGCATTGCTTTTTTCTGTCTAACAATTGTTTATTAGGACATTCCCACATTGAAAAATGAAACTTTCAAAATTCATGACCAATTCTATGTGTGTGGAATAGAGGGAATAAGTTGTCCCCAACATGTAATTTATACTGCCTGAGAACCGGGAGACGGGAAATTTGTAAGAATTCAGGAGAGGACAGCAGTCCTGTATGATAGAAACCAAATGCTGGAGAAAGGAAAAGTGAACTCAGCCAAGAAAAAACACTGATGCTCATAATGATGGGTTGATTTCATATTGGAATACAGGAAAAGTAAGACTTGGTAGAACAAATGAATGTGTATGGTGACAAAAATTGAAAGAGCTCTTGCAGTGATTGATGACAGTAGAGAATGAGACAGGCCAGTGAGGACAGAGCTAGCAAGGTACATGCAGGAAATAACATTCAAACTCTAAAAACCACCTTGGTAGAATATGGAGAATGAAGTGCATGTGACTATGTTAGGTATGAATTTGTATACTGCAATTCACATCAATGACAAAAAGAATTAAAATCTTTTTATAATTGGAATTTATCACCTTTCTTACATTTCATAAAGCAACATAAAACCTTCCTCCCACTGGCTCTGAAGAAATTATTGCACCCTGCACTGTATCACAGCTGGCTCATTAATGTTAATTATGGCCTTAATCCAACTTCCCCCAGTGTCCTATTGAATTTCTGCTCTTGCTTATTTCTTTCTGGCTTCCAGATGCTGGCTCTGGACCCCAGTTTTTAAAACATACTTATGGATCTTTCAGGCATGATTATTTGTTACTCCATTCACTCATTTATTTATTTATTTATTAGTTAAGCAAATATTTCCTGGGCAACTACTATGTTGTATGTACCAATTCTAGATACAGTTATACCTTAATAAATAAAATAAAAATCTCTTATCTCCTGGAAGTTATAGTGTGGTAAAAAGAAATGGATTATCCACAAAATTAAAAAATGGTATATGATGTTGGATGGTGATAAGTGCTGGAGAAATAGGAACCAGGAAATCATGATTGGGACTGTAGAAGTTTGGAAGAAATGGTTTGATTGGTTTGATTTTTGTATGTTGATCAGAGAAACCTTTGCTAAGGAAGTGGCATTTGAGAAAGATTTGGTGGTGCGGTGGGGGGGGTGGGGGTGATGAATGATGCTTACATCTGGGAAATGCAAAATTCCCAGATAGTAAAGATCCTGTTGCATTCTGAGAACAGAAAAAGACAGTGATATTTGAACAGAAAAGTCAGAGAAGGAAAGAGAGAAGACGTGGGAAACATGGAAAAGAGCCTCATAAAGACTTCTGATGTTTATTCTGAGTGGAGTGGGGAGCCACGAAAGGCTTCTTGGAGAAGAGTGATATGATCTGACTTGCGTGTCTGTTGAGTGGATAGTATCCAAGCGAGTATCTAGGTAGGATGCTACTAGAACCATGTAGGGGAATGACGATTGTGACTTTGACCAAGATGGTATAATTAGAGGTACAAAATGGTTAGATTTGAATGTATTTTGAGAGTAGGGTTATTGAGATTTGTAAAGGACTGGATGAATGATATGAGAGAAAGGTTGTCCTAGTATGACTGGAAGTATAGCTTTGGGAGTCTTGAGCACATAGTTGATATGTAAACCATAGACTGGGTGAGATCACCAAGGGATTTCATGTTGCTAGGGAAGAGCCAAGGACTGAGATAAGGTGAAAAGATTGGGTACATGAACAGAAACCAGCAATGAAAACAGGGCAAGAAATAAATTATACTAGTGTGTGGAATCTTGGACACCACAGGAAGAAAACATGTCCAGAACGTGACCAAATTGACTGTGCTAAACAGTGCTGAAAGCAAGAGTAAAATGGGTAGGAGAATTGTTAATAGAGGTAACAACATGGAGGTCATTGTTGATCTTGACAAGAACGGTTAAATAGGGTGAAGAGAGAAGATTGCAAGAGCATGAGTGTAGTGGTTTAGAGAGAGGACTGAGACAGTGACTGGAAAAGAAAACAAGTAAATCATTTTATAATGACTTTTGATATGAAGGGAATAAAAAAGTAGGGTAGTGGGGGATGGTGGAATCAAGCAAGTGATTTTTTTCATTTATTTTATTGGTTTTTAATATTGAAAAAATAATAGTTGAAGGGATGATTCAGTGGCAAAAGAAACATATGATGGAGAAAAGGGACAAAATTTCTGGAAGGATGCTCTTCAAAAGAAGAAAAGATCAGTTTTATAACTTTTTAATGTATTAAAAAAATAAAGTTATGGCCATTATAAAAAGAAGGGAAAAAGTACAGTTCAATCACAATCTCACTTCTGAAATGAACTCAAAAATAACTTGATATGTATCCTTCTAGAAAATCATGTGCAAATAACCATGCAAGCACACAGAGAGATGCTCTTAAAATATAGGTTCATACTGTGCTACAGCCTTTGCAATTTTTTAATATTAATGTGCAAAGGTATTCCCATATAATTATATATTTAAGTGCCTCATTCATTTTAGCTCACATTTTTTCTCTGATGATAAAAATTGATGCACACATTATTAGTAAAAAAGTTAGAAAATAAGAAAAAATTCTATGTCATATGAAGAAAATACTTTTTTTTCTAAACTTCCCAGAAAAAACAACTCTTATTTTTGTTTAAAAGTGTTATTTTATTTTATATGGATGTAAGAAAAAAAGAACATAACTTGACATGAGAGATTTGCTGTAATTCAAATGCTTTATTTTACTTTCAAAAACAATTATTTCATTCTCAAAAATGAATCTAAAGTTTAAAAAATTTCATAAAAACATTAAGAAATTGAAGTTATTATCATTTTAATTGTATTTCTTAATGACCATGAGATTATTTCCATTAATAATACTTAGTCTATTGTAGCCTAAAAATTCAAAAGTACTACTGATATCTAAACTGCAAACAAGCTGTATCTTCATAAATTTTTTAAATTAATTAACTAATTCAGGAAATATCTATCAATCACTGACAATATGGTTGGTGTTATTTTAGGAAGTGAAGATGGGATAATTTCACTGTGGGTAAAAGCCATATTTTATGAAGCTTATAGTCATTTAAAAATATAAATACATTTTAGATATGTCTACACTTAAAAATAATAATAGGGAAAGGTTGACTTAAAGGCAAAATTTCCTTAAGTACCAAAATATTTTTAAAGGAAAAGATAGTACATCATGGAATAACTATTATAGTTTATGCCTATTATAAATTAAATAAAAATTATAAATCACATAATTTTATATTCTCAGTAGGCCCCCTTAGGCCTCTGTGATTTCTTCACTGATACATGAGTTTAGACAATTAATTTCACAAAATCATCCTATAAAAAGTGCTACAAACCTCATTACTGAATATGACTATGGTCACCCTTAAAGTAATCCCCTTGGGAAGCTGTGCACTGATGCCACCCTTCAAAGGAATTTTGGAAATTTTTCTCTGGAATGGCCAATCAGAGCTCTTGTTATATGACTCCTGATGTCCTAAATGTCATCAAAATGCCTTCCTTTCAATATTTCCTTTATCTTGGGGTAAAGAAAAAAGTCACTGGGGACGAGATCAGGTAAGTAGGAAGAGTGTTCCAATACAGTTATTTGTGTACTGACTAAAAACCCCCTCACAGACAGTGCTGTGTGAGCTGGTGCATTGTTGTGATGCAGGAGCCATGAGCTGGCAAATAATTCAGTTTGTTTTCTTCTTTTTCACACAGCCTTCCAAATAGTAAACTTGGTTGACTGTTTGTCCAGTTGGTACAAATTTATAATGAACAATCCCTCTGTTATCAAAAAAGGTTAGCAACATCATTGTCACTCTTGATTTGGACTGATGGAACTTTTGTGGTCATGGAGAATTGGCTGACTTCCATTGTGCACTTTGATGCTTTGTTTCAGGGTCGTACTGGACACCCATGTTTCATCACCAGTGATAACATGTTTTCTTTATGCCATTATCCTCATAAACTTGGACTAACGTGTCCCTGATTTCACTTTCACTCTTGCCAAGTTTAAGAAGAAATTTAATGTGTATTCGTTGCTCTAATTCAAGGTCTGACATTCTTGCAACAGCACACAAAAACACACAACAATAATGAACAGCACTCAGCAGGACACAGACATACTAACGTTATGTAAACCTTACCGAGTTGTTCATACAGTGTTGCCAAAGTAAGCACACAGTGGCAAATTTGCCAACTAATGGTCAGAGTTTGGGATGCTATTGTTTTTACAGAAAATTATAATGTACCATGTTAATTGCTTCAAGTCATGCCACATTTTGTTTGTTTCATCTATGAACTGTAGTGATCTTTTTCTTTTTTTAGAGTTTCCTTTTTGTCTATTTATTTTAAACATATGTATTTTCTTAGCAACTGTGTACTATGTAGTCATACTTCTTGATTTTGAGCATGCAGTCTGCTTTATATTGAACACTGTCTTCTTAAAGTCATATCCATGGAACTTTCCAAATCACTGCATGACTATAAAGCTAGAACTTGAATTTAAGTTTAGTTTTACTTCCACTCCTTGAATTTGCATTTAATTTTGCTTGACTTATTTTTCAGGACTCCTAAGGCAGTGAATTTTATGAGGTCTAATGCTTTAGAAATGATTTTATTTTCCTTTCAAACTGAGATGACAGTTTGATAGAGTGTAGCATTCTGGCTTTGAAACAATGCCCTCCTCTCCCTCAACGTTGTAGGTTGGAAATCTTATGCCAGTCAGGCCAGGATCAACCAGAGAAGGAGAAAGACTAGGCGATAATGAATTTATTAAGGGAGCTGGCTTACATAATTATGGAAACTAGTTAGACTCTGTAAGGCTGTATCTATCTGATGCTGAAGTTTGAAGTTTACAGGATAGGCACACAAGAAGTGGTCACGAGTAGGGTGGAAATTACAATCACTAGTTGGAAACTCTCAAAGAAAAACTTATACTCAGGTCCGTCTCTACCCTTAGTAATAAGGTGTCTGCAGAAGCTGAGTTCAGAATTAAACACACAAACTGGCCCAGGAGTCAGGGATGCTAAAGAATGACCCGGGGAAGGTAGAACAATTGTAGGCTTAGCTACTGCTTCATGCTAAGGAAGCAAGGCAGCAGATGATCAAAAATATATATGAGCTACAAAGAGTCTGCTGCTTTCATACCACCTTTTAAATCCCTCAGCATCTCCTGGTGGCCCACTTTAACATGAATGTGCAAGTAAGGGGATTCTGGGAAATGTCCCAAAGTTTCTGGGCAACTAGACAATTTGGGATGTTACAAAACCATCATACATATCTTGTTAAGGTAGCATGCTTTTGTGAACTTTTCTTTCTTTTTCTCCAAACTCTTAAGATTTTTTTTAAAACCTGGGCTTCTAAAATTTAACAAAAACCTCATCAATGTGTTTTCATCACCATCATCATCATTCTCATCCTCATCTACATAGTTTACTGTTAAAATAAGATATTGTTTTGTTATTTCTGTTTTTGCTCTATACTTAAGTGGGGCAAAATTTAAAGATTTATAATACATGTTTCTTTAGTGAAAAGAATTGTATTTTATTTTTTCTATGCTGTTTTTCTTTCTGTTCTTTTTTCTATATCTTAAACTGATAAATCTTCTATAGTTGTGTTCTATACTTTAATTTTTAAATGATCTCTCTTCTTCCCTTTGAATTTTTCATTTGATTACCCAGATTCTGATATGGTTTTCAGCATTTCTATTCTATTTTTAGTGTTCACTGAGTGTGTGTACATAGCAATCATTTTATTAAAATTGTAATAATTCATTTTTTTCTGATTATTTCTTATAGAAATAATAAAGAAAACATAGATGACATATGATAGGAAAGATAGAAAGAAAGGATGTAATATTTTCAGGTAACAATCTTTCAAAAAATTGATGCAATGTCCTCTTAATTCTTTGAGAATATGAAAATGAAGAGTGTCCAGAGAGTATCTAGCCATGTGATATGAAAAACAAGGCATTTATGGCTGGGTTTTTTTCTGTACAGCTCTCATATTTTAAATTGTATTTTGTAATCTGCATTATCTTTGTTCATCTTGGCCTTTCTCTATTAAGCTGTTCATTTTTCTCATGTCTTGGGATTCTTGGTTGTTCATTTATATTTGCAATTAAAGGCTTAGTTTGAAATATCGGCCTTTGTAACTTATAGCAGCTTCACAATATGGGTATATCTCTTGAAAGGGAAAGATTATTTTGTGATTAGCAGCTCTTTCAGTTTTTGTTGTTGTTGTTGTTGTTGTTGTTGTTTTTAATGTGGGTAGTTCCCTGGCTGGGAACCGAACCCAGGCTGCAGCATTGACAGCACCGAAGCCTTAGCCACTACACCACCAGGGAACTCCCTCTTACAGTTTTAACATGCAGATCCTTAATGAAAGAGGAGCTCAAAGAGACTTTTGCCTTACTAGAAAGTATTGATGTTGGTACTGCTAGCAGACCTCTGGAATGTTTCTCTTTCTTTTGCCCTTCTACCAATGACGACATTAAGTAAAGGTAACTACTCCCAGATCCTGTGCTAGGAGAGGGAGCATTAGGTGATCAGAAGCAAGGGCGTGTCTCAACAGCCTAGAAATAGGAATCTCTGAATCAATGTCAAGTTCTACCTCCATAATCCAAAGGTGGTGTCCTTTACCTTTGGAAGACACACATATTAAAAAAGCCATGAGAATGCTCTGGATGACTTGTTGTATTATTTAGTGGAGTGTGGAAATGGGAATGTCCAATGCCAAATGTGAAATGTGTTCATAAAAATGCTATCAGCCTTCTACTCTAGGCAACCATATAGATATTTTCATGTATGATATTAATAAAAAACAGTGGCCATGTACCACTGAAGGTTATTTTACTGTTCTGTGTGCAGTTTGGACGGTGCTAGGCATAAATTGGATTTATTTTGTACAAGCACAAATTATATTCTTCTTAGAGTAAACTGGGGGATTAGCATGTATTTTAGGGCTTTTAACTTTGATGCCTTTGTCAGACAGAGGGCTCCAGAATCTGAATAATAGGGACATCCCTCTCTGGGGACTCTCTCCGATGACAGAAATCACAGAGTTCGCTCACAGGAGATGCTACCACCTGCCAGCAGAAGAATTCTTCTGGGAATAGTTGCAAAATTGGCCAACCATTTCCTATCATACGAACTCTTCCTCATTCTGTCCCTGCCATCTCACCTGATAAACATATGTGATACATTGTAGAGGAAAGGATAATGGAAGCTTTCCATTATCCTTTCCTCCTGGTGTTAAATTAACCCCTTCTAGTTCCTCTCACCCAACTGTATAGCATTGTCCACATGGGCACTCACACTCACAAACTCAAGCCACAACCCCAGCTGTGATGGAGATGGCTCTGCCCTAACTGAGCTGCAAGCAGAAAAGATCACCAGCAATAAAGGAGCAGGCACTTTTAAGCAGTGTGTGCTGATGATTTTACCGGCTCTGAGCTTCCTGGTCAGGTTCCAATCCAGTTATTCTCTGCTTAGGGTTTTTTCATCTATAAATAGAGATCAGGCAGAAGGAAGTCTTTGCTTTTAAGTTATATAGGAGCTTTATAAGTGATGGAGTACCTTTATATATAACATGCCACACTGAGGAAGGTGTATCTTAGATTTCATTCAGACTCATGAAAAATAGTTGATGCATCCTAACCTTAAATCACCATTTAGCACACATTAACACATAATTATCAAGTTAACGGTATCAGACAAGCAACTTCTTTCTTTTGCTTGCTGTATATATTTACATAATTTTCTTAGTTTCCAAAATACCATGTGCTTTATTATGATTATAAATTATTATATATTTTTGGAAAAAATCTCACTGTAACACAAAATTCTGTGAATAAATAATATAATAAAAAACACCTGAAATCTCACCAGACTAAGGAAACACTATTTACATTTTAGTGAGCAACCATCCAAACATTTTTTTATACATACAAACATAGGAACACACTTGCTCTTTTACTTCCTAATAGTTCCTTAAAGAAATACGCATTTCTAAGATTTCTTTTATTATTGATGCAAAGCTACTGACAATATGAATGCTCCATTTTGTGGTAACCAATTTATTATTGATGTGAAGGTGTTTCTCTATTAGAAACAGTACTGAACTACAACTATGTCTTCTTTTCATTTTAGGTTTTACTTCTAGAAGTGGAATTGCTGAGCCAGAGATAATGTATCTTTAGAAATTTTAGTAAATATTTCCAAAATGACTTCTGAAAGCGTTGTATCTTTTTATTAATATTCTCTCAACAACAGCATAGGACAATGCCTATTCCTTCGCTCATTTATCTAAATCTAAGTCTAGTTGAGACTGTTAATATTTGTCAGTCCAAATGAGTAAGTCATCCTTTGTTTTTGTACTTGTATTTATTTGATTGCTAGTATTTCTTAACCAATTCTATTTCTATGTAAACACTGCCTCTCAAACTTCTTTGTCTGTTTTCAAACTGGTTGTTTGCCTTTTTCTCTTTCCCTATAATTTGAAAGGGTTATGTGGTATTTGTGAAAATTAAGCCTTTAATTGTATTTTTCATTTATGTTATCAATTTCATAGTTGTCTTTTAACATTGCTTAGAACTTTTAGAGAGAAAGAGAGAGAGAGAGAGTGAGTGAGTGTTCGTGTGTGTGTGTGTGTGTGTGTGTGTGTGTGTGTGTGTTAATTTTGAACAGGGTTCAGGGATTGAGGTACCAGATTTTTAAACATTTTTTGGTAACATATCTATTAACTTTTTAACTTTTTGGTTTGTACATTTGTTATTCTGTTAGAAAAGTTCCTCTGTCTCAAGATTAAAAACTATCTACCTATACTTTTTTTTCCTGTTACATTAAAACTTTTAAATTTCATTATTGTATTGCATGGACTATATCTGAGGGAAATATTAAGGTAGAGAGTGGATTTTTTTTAGCCAACTAGTTACACCCAACTACCCCCAAATTTGAAAAGCTACTTAGCTTACCAAAACTTCCCATGGTCAGGGTCTGTTTCTGAGCCATATTTTCTTTCTTTGATCCACTTATTTACATACTAGTAAGTGCACTGTTGTTACATCCCTAGTTTTATAATATATTTTTACATCCAGGCCAGATTTTTTCCATTGTACACTTATTTTAAAATTTTTATATATTTATTCTTCAATGTGAATTTTTGAATCCTTGATTAAATTTTTATTTTGATTTTTAAGACTTGGTATTATGTACATTTTATAGTCTTGGATATCATCTCAGATTTATTACTAGGGCAAAATATTACTTAAGTAGGATTAATCTGGTGGAAATATATTGGCTATTATAGCAAAGGTATATATCCTCACAGATGTGTTAAAATTTATGGTCTTTTCATAGGCTGCATGTGTTGAAGAAAGGATTACTGCAAATGTTAGCATCAAATTAATCCTTAAAACATGGTAAAGGTTAAATTATTTAACTTACAGAATGCCGCAATCTTTATTTCTGTACTAAAATTAACTTATGACACTTAGCTAAAAAGAAACTTATTAAGAATTTACTCTAACAGTTTCTTCTCCTTCCAATTTTTCATATAATATTCCCCAAACTATTGAAAAAAAAATCTAGATTCACCAAAATCAGTCATCTGAATGAAGACTAATTTCTATGAAGAAACAGTGATCAGATTTACTTCTTAACATGGGCGGGAAAAGGATAGTTGGAAAGAATGAGCCAGTAAAAAATGTAGATTTTATAATTATTGAATGTTAACGTTGTATAAATTTATTACTCCCAATAGATAATTAAGGCATTCTAATTCTCTGACTTGGCAAGTTCTGACATAATCTGCATTTCAAGAGTAAAAGTAAAACCATGGGGGAAAAGTCAATAGAATTTAAAGTATGAATTGAAATTATTTATAAATGTAATTCTTATTCACAATGTTATACCGATCCCTGAATGCTGTAACAATTTTACCCACATAATATTTACATATAATTTTTTGTATATATTGATTATTTATTTGTTACTTTATCTTTGCAGAATATTGATGAGATGTTATTTTTAACAGTAAACATAGTTTTCTGATCTATTTTTATTTTCCCCAAACATCTGTGAATAGTCATTTTCAAGTCTTTTCACATACTAAAAATAGTGTTCTTTATGAATGAAAGATATTCAGATGGTTTTTATTGATAATTATATAATGAACATGTTAACATAAACCTTATTGATGATATGGTATGGTATATTCTCTGCACTTATCTACTTAAAGAGGCACTTTATGAAATATGGTAACTGGACTACTTATTTTAGAGAATCAATGCCAAGTGAAAAAATATAAGGATTCTAGAATATTCTAATTAAATACTCTTACATTTTATCCACAAACATCTTCAGAGGGAAAAAGAATCCCAGATCTGCTCAGAATAAAACAGTTTTACTAACTCACAACACTTAGACTCTAAAAAGTACTAATCCTGGGTTACATATAGCTATTCCTTGATTAAGTTCTAATTAATCAATATTAATTATACCCTGGTAATTACATCACATTTTTATCTTCTGCAAACTCACTTTATTGTTCAAGATTCTTTTCATTGCTATAACAGAAAATACAACAAACTAATTACAGAAAGAAGAAACACTGTCTCGCATAGTTGAAACTGTAGGGTCTAGATCTTGTATCAAGCAAGACTGAATCTGGGGACTCAAATGCTGTCATCAGGGCTTGAGCTTTCTGTCTGGCTCTATTTCTCTGTGTACTGACTCCATTCTCTGCTATTCCCAGCCATGAGGAAATACCTCTCCAGTTCAGACTTAACAACCACAGGACAATGAGAACTTTTCCTTTCTGAAGGGTGCAGCAAATTGAGGCTTAATGCCGTGATTTGGGGTCATGTCCCTGATCCAACCACCATTACTCCCATTGGCCAGCCCTAAGTTTGGTATCCATCCCTACATGTCCCAAATATATCCAAGGTCAAAGCAGGCTGCTGACAACCGAAGATTGAGGGGAGCGTGCACTGGATGACAATAACATTGGAAAAATCACGATCCTACACATATGTGTCTACTCCTTTCTGGCGAAAACAGCTTAAGATTTGGAATCTAATCATCTAAATTTGAGTTTTGTCTCTAGACTTAATAGTTCTATAACCATGATTTTAACCTTTTAACTTCCATGTCCCAAAGTTTGCCCATCTCTAAAATGGGGATAGTTTCTCTCACAGGATGTTACGAAGATTGAATTGAATCAAATGTGCAAAGGTGTCATGTGTAGCATACCTAATGAGAAATAAGACTCATTAAGCAGAATTTGGTAATCGAAGTTGCCTGTCATACTGTTTCTGACCCTAAAATCTTTACTCTATTCGAGTGTAATACCTTCCATGAGACATCTCTATACTCTCTATAATTCCATGGAAAACATAGAGCCTTTTGAAACCTGGGGTATTTGGAAAACAAAAACTAACTAAATTAAAAAAAAAAAACTCTACAATATTTCTGTGAAAGACAGATAGTTAGTGGGTCCTGAGAGCCAGCTGCTCCTCACTAAGGCACTGGTAATAATGCGCCACATGTCTGGCTTTGCAGCATTCTGTTCTGTACTCTTCTTCTCTGTCTTGAGGGTGCTCTGAGAACTCCAGGTCTCGTTGAGTGTGATCTTTACCACATCGTCTACCTCCAGCTTCAACGGTCCTACTGCTGTCTACAGAGAGGTGCTAGCCTGCCTTCCTCTTATTCAGAGTACTTGTTCACAGTGCTCTTGTTCAAACTTTAGGGGATGGGTGTTTGTGTGGAAGGTTTCTCTTGCCTCCAGTGAGCTCTCTAGGCTGCTAACTTCCTTCTTCACATAGTAATAAACATGGTCATGTGGCGATACCTACAGCTGTAACCCTCACCTGAGGACTGTGTTCAGAGTGGCATCTATGTTCACCTACCACTTTGTCCACCATGGCCACAGAGGACCAGTTTAGAATGCTCTTGGCAGAACCAGTGACTTCGTGTTAGGAATCTGTCAGTGACACTTTCTGTGTTTCATCATCCATGTGCCCAAGCCCCTTTAATCTGGGCCATTGCTATTTAATCACTTCTCGTTCAATATTGTATGGACTGCAAAAGCATCTTATAAAGCTTAAAGCACTGCAAAGATGTCATCATAGCGATTTGTTGCTGTTTTTTCACTTTATTTAATGGTTTCAATTTTTCATATTAGGTACCATGGTGGATACTTTTAATTACGTGCACAATTTTGATTTTCTCCTTTTTCCTTAATAACAAAAATTTGTCTTTTGGAGGGATTCCCACTTTTTAAAAATCTTTGTTTTCCCAACTTTCTTGAAGGTAAATGTAGCAAATGAGTTATAAACATAAATTATTGGGTAAGGGTTTTGGGAACTAGCCTTAAATAGGGCTGACTTGGCTTTGCCCTCTGGCTTGCTCTTGCCTTGCTGGTGGATTAGACTGCTGGAGCTCTAATTGTCATCTTGTGTCCTTAAGGATGGAGGACATGTACCAGGAACTAAAGAGCACAAAGACAGAAACAGCCTAAGGAACTGCTCTACCAGCCCTGGACTACTTATCACTTGGATTTGTTTTAGAAGAGCAAGTAAAATTGCAGGGAATTTAGTGTGTTTAAACCACTACGGTTGGATTTCTGTTATTAGCAACTGAGCACCATTCCTAACTGATGAAGACTCCCATATAGACTTATATTTTTCTTGTCATAGTACCCATATTTAGCATAGGATCTTACACAAGTGATCGTAATTATATACTCTATATTAACAATATATTCATATATAAGATACCATAATTATATCACATTGTAACCCAGTTTATATTTGTAATATTATATTTTTTCTATATATATGAATGCATTTTGTTACATAGCATAGTACAGTTAAGCATTTTTAGCCTACTGTACCATATTTATGCCAAGAAAAAATTTGTTCTTTTTCTCTGAAATAATCATCCAAGTTTACTAGAAAGTATCTTAATATCACACACCTTCAGTAAGATTTATCAGTCTTTGATTAAGGAAATAACTTTAAATGCAGAGTTTGTCCTTTATAAAGCCTGATTAATTTTGAGTTAATCTCTGTATTTTGGGCTATGTAGAAATTGACTATATAATATGTGGACCAGTGCTGGGGTTGCAACTTTATATCAAATGCCCCAGGTTATGCATTTATATCTAAGGGAAGGAATGATTTTTATTGTGTGTGTATATCTACAAAAGTGGACTAGAAGAACTAGTGCAAATTTATTCATTTATTTCTGCTCCTGGCTTAAGTATCTTTTCCCTTCTTTGCCTGATGAAATTATCCTCAAAGCCTAGATTGGTTGGCACTTTTTCTATGAAGCCTTCCCAACTTCTAAAACAAAATTATCCCTCTCCTTTTTCAGCTTCCCAGAGCAGTGCAGCAAAATGCGGTAGGGTACTCATCCAGGCTTTCTAACTTTGAGCTTGCTTGTATCTTAGACAAGTTACTTCTATTTCTTATAATCTCAAGTTTCTCATCCTAAAAATGACAGTGATCATACCCCTGCCATAAAGTAGTTGTAAGATTAAATGTGGTTAGTTACATAAGGTCTTTACAGAGAAATCAGCCTATATTTACCCACAAATTATATTAACAGAATTTTTCATCATTATAATTTTCCTCTGTAGCCTTATAAGAATTATTTTTTCCATTTCAGCACTTGACACATGCTACTATTTAGAGGGTTCTATCTCTTAGAGGCTCAATTCTGTGCAGTGTACAACAGAAAATTTTTCTTACCCATCTTTGAGTAACCTAGACCTAAAGAGTGAATAACTCATTTATTGAACAGGGTAAATCTAAAATATCGTTTTTATTGAGATATAATTGACATGCAAATTATATTAGTTTCTGGTATACAACATGATTCAGGATTTGTATATATTGCAAAGTGATCACTGCAGTAAGTCTAGTTACCATCTGTCATCATATATACAGAATTGTTTTCTTGTGATGAAGACTTTTACACTTGATCTTAGGCAAAAGGCTGAGAAGCAATTTGATGAAAACTTTTAAGATGTACTCTCTTAGCAATTTTCAAATATACAATATAGTATTATTAACTATAGTCATCATGCTGTGCATTATACCACCAGGCTTATTTATTTTGTAACTGGAAATTTGTACCTTTTGAATCCCTTCACCCATTTTAACCATTCCCACCCATCCCTCTGTAAACCACCAGGCCATTTTCTGAATCTATGAGCTTTGTTATATTTTAGGTTCCACATATAAGTGAGATCATACAGTATTCGTCTTTCTCTGTCTCACTTATTTCATTTAGCATAATATCCTCATGGTTTATCCTTATTGTTGCAAATGTCAAGATGTCATTTTTTTTAATGGCTAAATTAGCATTTCATTGTGTGTTTGTGTGTGTGTTATTTTCTTTATCCAGGCATCTGTTGTGAACACTTAGGTTGTTTTCACAGATTGCCTATTGTAAATAATGTTATAATGAACATGGGGATGCATATATCATTTCTAGACAGTTTTTAGTTTTGTTTTGTTTTTGTATATAACCAAAAGTGGAGTCACTGAATCATATGGTAGTTTTATTTTTAAATTTTTGAAGAATCTCCATACTGTTTTCCATAGTGGCTGTACCAATTTACACTTCCATCAACAGTGCACATGGATTCCTTTTTCTCCACATCCTCACCAGCATTTATTATCTCTGGTCTTTTCAATAACAGCCATTCTAACATGTGTAAGGTGATATCTTATTGTGGTTTTGATTTGCATTTCCTGATGATTAGTGCTGTTGACTATTTTTCTGTATATTTGCTGGCTACCTTAATGTCTTCTTTGGAAAAATACCTACTAAGATCTTGAGCCCATTTTTTAAATCAGATTGTTTGATTTTTTTTTCTTTTTTGATATTGAGTGGTGTGTTATCTTTAAATATTTTGATTAGCATCTTTGAACTAATTAATTAATTAATGACTGACATGCCATGTCTTCTGAGCTATTATATGAGAAGTGTTGTGTTTGTGCTAATAAATCTACATATTCATTCTTATCTGATAAAGGACTCCAGAAAGAATGAGAAAATCTTAACATGATACTGAATAAAATCAACTTCCCCAGGTGTGGAAGATACCCCTAACCCTGACTTTATTTGCCTGGCACGTCAACAGCAAAGCCAACCATTCACAGGCACCATATGAATGAGGCAATGTGGCCATGTGTAAAGAGGATTTATCTGTAGTGAAATATATGAAAAGTGGTTGGCAATAAGATAGTCAAGCCCTCCGGGGTATTCAAATGAACACTCTGGGATGGTGAGCAGTGTATCCTTTCCAACAATCACCAAGAAAGATAAATACACTAACCATATTGTGTTAGTTCATGCTGAATTTCATGGCTTATAAATTCTTGTCCAATCTAAGCACATCTGTTCATAATAATTAACTTCTGCACCTTGTGAGCAGAAAAACAACATCCACTATACAGTGAAATGCACTGGTTTTATTTCTGTTTGTCATAATGATTCATTGAGACATTATGGGGAAGCAGATGCTTTTTATGCACTCCAAGACTCAGCATTGTGGCTGCCTATGCACTGCCATTACTCCTCATATGTTGAATTAAGCAGGGTTTTAAGGTTGTAGAGCATTAAGGGTGTCAAGTGTTAATACCACTGTGGGAATATAATTTTGAAACTTTAAAAAGTCATTTGCTTATTTCAAAACTCAGTTCCCTTTCCCTCCCTATCTTGATTTTGAGTGGAAGCTTTTATAAAGTTGCAAATCACTAAACTGGAAGTTTCTGTGAAAACTTGAATTTCATTCCTAGATCTGCCACCTTTTTTGTCAAAGATGTCCAATAATACTTCCCCAGTAGAGATGTTATGATGATTAATATGCAATTATGGGTGTAAAGCACATAGCAGGGAACCTGGCATATAGTAATAATAACTGCTAGTGAAAGTTACTTTTCAGCTCTGTTCTGACTGTATGGATTGTTTTATTTAGTACTCAAAAAATCCTGGAGGTGGGGGTACTATTATTGCACCCACTTAATGTATGAGGAAACTAAATCTTCGGGAAATTAATTTTACCACTCTCATTCATTAAGAATATACCCAGGATTCAAGCCCATGCAGTCCACTGCAGGGTTGATATTCTTAAGTCTGTTCTTTACTTCATAAATGTCAATTGACAAATCTTCAATTAAAGCTGAGACAAAGCATGTTTTGGCCTAGAACTGAGATTTGATCAGACATTGGTTAACCATAGCCATAGGAATGTTTATGATAAATTTAGGTTAGATATAATAAATGCCCAAGAATACCTTCTCCTCCATTCTGATTTCCGGAGGTGGAATATCTCTGTTTGTCATGGAGCCTCGCCTAGTTGTCTTGCCAGGTATAGAAATCTAGTTTTAATTGATGTGGGAGGACATGGAGGAAATGATGTTTCATTATCTCTCTCATAAACACATCAAGGATACAGTCTGATATGCACATACCCTTTGTAAAGAGAAGTCATTCCAAAGCTCCTTTTGAAAGGGCAGCCCATACCCAACCACATTTGTTACTATTTGACTCCACTTTCCTGACTCCTGGTCAACTCGCTGGCCCAAACTAGTCAACATGTTATTACGCACATAATTTAGTACAAACCGAAGAAGTGTGATAATCAGAAGTCAATGAGTCCATGATGGATCATGTTCAGTCAAAAATTTTGAAAGAGAAAAAACTGGGAGTGACAAAACTTGGGTTTACAAATAATCTATAAAATAGAAGAGAGAAGAAAAAGCACATTTGACCGAGAAGACTGGAAAAAATATGAAGATAGAGGCAGAGGTGGCATGATAGAAACACCACATAGCTCATGAACAAAGAAACAAATAGCCTGGCCTTCTGGCTGTCATGGACCCTGGTGTTTCACCAGAAGCTCAGTGTTCAAAATGTCCTCTTGTAGTCCCATGAAATCTTCCCTCCTTATTTCTTGACAAAATAACCTTATACTTGTAGCACTTTCTTAGTTCCCATTGAGCTATCATAAATAACTTTATTATTTTCAACCAAAATAAAGAATTAAAGTATTTACAACTATGCTGGAAGATAGTGAGTGGCATTAAGAGGAGAATTTTGGCTGTGCACAGCTCTGGGCTGGAATCTTTCCTTTGACACTTATTAGTTATTGAGGGAGCAAAGGAAGCTATTTTCATTAAGTCCTAATGACAAGGTGAGTGTTTAGTCTCTTGCTTATATGAATGAATTTGACTGGAAACCTGATGACAAATTGTCTCCTAGAAACAAACTGCAGTAAATTGGTAATTTTGAAAGATATTAATTTTATAAGTTTCATAGAAGAATATTCATCATTTATATGAAAAAATTTAGGAAGATGAATGAGATTCTATTTGATAAGAATAAATGATCTGGTTCTAGCAAAGCAAAATTCTTCATTATTGTCAGCATAATATCTTTCATTTACTTCCATGTTTTCCCTGGGTCATAATCATTTTGAACATGAATTTTAAATAGGGAAGTGCATCACTCTCTGAGGCTTATAGTAATGAGTAGCCACAAAATAGACCTCATCATCTGAGAAGTAGATCATCTTTTCCCCTGTTGTCAAATCTCTTATGGATATAATGTGTTTCAGAGGTAAAAGTGAGAGATTACACAGGTAAGTTGACAAATGGTGTTTTTTTTTTCATTTATCACACTATTTTGCAGTTTTTAATCATAGTTCTCTGTCCTAAACACCCTAAGGCAGACATCAACTTCTTTACCATATACAGCCCTGGAACCTCATGTAGTAGGACACATAGTTGGCACTTAATAAATATTTGTTCCATTAATGGATAAAAAACTAAACTAATGATATTATATCTCTTCCCTAATTATATGTATCCGTGGTTGCCCCTACAATGCATGAATTAATATTTGTAAAAAGAAAAGTGAATGAAATGTATCTTTATTCCACTCATTAAAGGATTACTAAATATTTTAGAACCCATTCATTCAATGCTTTGAATTTTACAAAAAATTTTGTGAAATAACAACAAAATAGGCTGTATACTTCATGCCTTCAAAATAATTATAGTTAAAAGGGATATAAATGACATGATTATTAACAGGCATAACTATTGAGGGGTTGCTACTTACTCACCTAATTCTGTAACAACGGACAATTAAAAATGTGCATTCCTATAGAAAAAAACGTTGAAAAAGTATTTTTTGTATAAGCCAAGGGAAAGACTAATCAATACAAGTGTCTAAAAACAGCAGTAGATTGGTTAAAAGAAAGTACCAAAAAGATAAATTAAAGTAGGAGTCAGAACAAAATCAAAGCTCCACCTTACTGATGCTTTTCCGAGAAGCTTTCTCCCAGGAGGAAGAAAGCCTCAGACATTGAGTCAACTTGATCAATACATGCCTCTTCCTTGTGAATAGAGGTCAGCAAATCCATTTCATAGTTAGCTGCATTCAACTGGTTGTTCAGTTACCATGATATATTATGACAGATTTTCTCAAATTCAGTGGTTATATTTCTAATCTTGCCTGTAGTTTTGCCATAGGTAAGGCATTAAGTGATGCTTCTTTCAAAATTTTGTTGCTGTAGAAAGAAGTGGTTAGTGGTTGGGCACATGCAGGTTAATAAGAAATTATCTCTCGGAGTTCCAGCTCCCATCTCATAACCTCCTCTTTTTTAAAAAAGCTGGTCACAGTCAGTAGGTCTATGTCTGAGGCAGGAAGAAGGCATGCTCCAAACTGCAATGCAAGCAATCAGTTGACCTCTACTTTAGTTTGCTTTTCATCCATGGCTTTTCTTAATTTCCCACTTTGCTTCCCCATGGAAAAGACCGAGGGCAGTGGTGAAAGCAGGTTGAAAATGCCTGTGCCCTATTATATGATACTACAGAAGGAAACCTGATATTGAGGTATACCAGACCCACCGTTTTTGTGTATGAGTTGCCTGACCATGGTGACATTTTGTTTCATCAGTTTCATGATCTTTAAAATGATGGAAAACACATCAGACAATTGTTTGAGAGCTAAATGAAATAATCCACACCAAAAAGAAAAAAACAATAGTACACCCTATGGCATCCATACATGTTAGCTAAGTTTAATATCTGTAAAATTGGAATGATACCCATTTCTTTTATTTGATGGGACAAAATGAGATGACATAAATATACTTGAAAGGATTATTTTGATGCAAGTAATTTAAAACTCTACCCAAATCATCTGACTACCTAGAAGTCAAGACTGGCTCATTTTCTTTCCTGATTGTCTTAACTCTGTTCTGTGCCTCCTTCATTCACTGGCTTCTCCATGGCTATCCAATTCCAGGTTTAACATAGATATAGTGCCGTGACATCCAAAGGAGAAGAGAAGTAGCTTCCCAGTGCCTTCTCTTAAGTATAAGGGAACATTTTTCCTAGAAGCCCTTGAAAATCTTCTCTCATGTACTGTTGACTTGGATTGGGTCCCAAGCCCATTTCAGAATTAATCTTGTTAGTAGGAGACTATCAAGAACTGATTTGCTTAAGTTTGCATTCTTAATTCAGTCAGTATTTCAAGAATTATTACCTTTCGACTATTCAAGCGTACCTCTGGCACATGCTCCTAGGTGGGGAAGAATAGATACCCAATGGAAAATTAGAGTTTCCTTAGAAAGGGGAGGCATGAATAAATAATCCATACAAAACGAACAACCTATTTTTGCCTGGCGTGTGACTGATGCTCAGTGCAAGCTTAACTAAAGAAACTGTGTAGCAGGTTATACAAGGCCACTTAGATTCCTAAAAGTGATAGGCTGAATGATTGACAGGAGGAACAGTGGCTCTATTTTTTTAAATCACGAAATCTATCAAAAATATACCTGCCAGTTCTCCCATACTGTCCTTCTTAGTAAGAAAAATTGTCAGTTTAGTCCGAGGCATTGATTTCAGGTCTACCAAATGTGGAGCTACTTGGAGATATCAAAATAAATAGAAGACACTAGAATGAACTTTCTTTGAAAACAAAATAGCTGATGAAATTGGATATACACAATGGAAAATGACTTGAGTCTTCACAAAATGGCAAGCAAACCAGCACAAATCAATATGAGAATGTCAGAAAAAAGCACCCCCCCTCTTGAAACATGCAGTTAAAAAATAGTAGTTTAAAAGGTTGTTTGTCAGTCAGTTAGCTTGTATGTCTGTATGTGTCATTTTTCTTGGTAAATACAAGATTTTCTAAGAGTAAAAAATAGAGCACTTTCATACACACAGCAGGCATGCTTAAATGTGTTTTGTGATAAATGTTTAAGGGTGGAAATAATAAATGCATAAGATCTCTCTGTGGGTCAATGATAGCCCATTTAAGCTTGTTGACTCTTTCCTGGAAAACACATTTATCCACACATTTAATGGTTGTATTTCTATTTGACTAAGGCATTCTTCCTTTTGTGGTTAGCAAGTTATTTGTCATTTATAAATGAAAGTGATGCGTATTTTTTTTGCAAGATTTGCATATTTCCTGCAGAAGTTCCTGATTTGAAGAGCAGGCATGCACCCCACACTGCTGGAACAATGTGACCAGGAGGGTCTGGAAAGCCAAGGCCATTGCCAAGCCTAAGACTTTCAATGATATCCACTGAGCGTAATGAACCTCCTTAATGACCTTGTGCATGAGCATTGGCCTATGCCAAACATCCAGTACGTTCAGGATTTGGTTGGTTAGATTTGATTTGCTACTGTTAATGTTAGAATTACCACATTATACTGTTTTTTGTTTTGTTTTGTTTTAACTTATAATACGATGCCGAGTAGTAGAAACTCAGTATAGTCTTATTATAATTAGTTAACTCAACCTCTGACTGAAACTTTTCCAATAATTTCTTTTCCCTCTTCCTTCCATTGACTCTTCTCTCCTTCTTCTTTACATTCTTTTCTGCTTCTCTACCCCTTTCCCCTCCATCTCTCCTTCTCCCCTACCTTCTTTTCTTACAAAGCTTTATTCCTTTTGTTCTTCTTTCCCCATCTCTCTTCCTTTGTCCTCTACCTTTTTCCATCATTGTCTATTTATTGCAAGCTTACTATAAATAGACACTTATTTATAGTAGGAAGTTTTAAATAAGCTCCAACTTTGAAATGTGTAAAGTCAGATGTAATAAAAAGATATTTTCAAGAAGCAACTTTAGAATTGTTAGACAATTAAATTAATTACAGGTTCTGGTCCTACACATGTATTTCTTGATAGCACAATAGCTAACCAGTATTACTCATTTGAAAATAAAAGCTGTCAAAGTGTACAGGTGTGGCCTTTGGAATTTCCAAATCATTCTTCAGGGGCTTTTTGTGAAAGGTATGCTGACATTTTGAAAAGCAGGAAGTCCAAGTTGACGGTTTTTTTTCTCAGTTGGATGCATATACAACACCCCAACCATTAGGGCAAAGAATTACAAAGCCTTCACAATGTCTTTACCTTGTTGATATGGTGATCTTTGCTTTCTAATTAAGAATTTACAAGCAATAAGCATTTTTCACCATTTTCTTTTTATAAGGGGGGCATGGTTCTAAAACATCTTATTCTTAGATAAACATGGATGATTCTAATCAATTAGATAAAAAATTAAAAAAATAAATTGATACAATTGGCTATTTCTTTCCATGGCATATATTGTACACCATGAGTTTCTCTGCTAAAAGTTGGAGAAAAAAGTTAGTGAAGAAATACAGTGGCATTTTCTAGTAGCAACAGGCTTTGGTTGTCTTTTACTAAGGATGAGTTATATTGAATTTCATAAAGAACATTTCTGAAATTTAATATAAAACATTTATTTTTGTTTTATTTTTTAAAGTGGTGAAACAAAGTGATAATTTATTAAAGAGAAAGTACACTTCAAAGAGGTAGGGCTCGAGTAAGGAGAGTGGCTCAGGAGCACCGATCATTAAGATTAGGGCAGTTTATATTCCTTTCTTATGTCCGGGGGATATGTCTCTGGGCATGGGGTCTGGTCTCTTGATTGACAAGTTTGATTGATAGGGCCTGTGACATCCCCTTCTTTTATTGCCCATGTCTCCTTTTCAAATTTAATTACCCCCTGTGATTGTTTTATTTTGGGGGCAGGGATTACTGGTGAAAGGGTGGTATCAGGGCAGTGGCGACTATTCCAGCAGGGCGAGTCTCATGGGAGGGGTCCCAAGATCCCCCTATTCTGTCTGCCTTCCTCACGTTTTCTTGAGAGACACGATCCCCACAAATCTTTATGGGAAGCTGAGAGGCTGAAGGTCTGCTTCCTGCTGAGGATGGTCATTGTCCCTACCTACTGGGGATCCACGGAACTCTCACCCTGTCTGATCTAAAGGGGAAGGGGTCTCAAGATCCACCACGTTGACTCCTTAGGTCGAGATGGGCTGGAAGCCTTGTCAGGCGACATCAGCTTTCCAAAGGCCCCTCCTGTTTGACTCGCCAAATATGTTACCAGAAAATGGGGTGTCCTCTTTGACACGATGTCCAGGCTCTTGGTATCTCAAGCAAAGAATTGAACGAGACACACACAAAAGTAAAGTGGTGAAACAAAGTGATAGTTTATTGAAGAGAAAGTACACTCCAAAGAGATAGGAGTGGGCTCGAGCAAAGAGAGTGGCTCAGGAGCTAATATAAAACATTTAAATCTTAAACAGGACATTATTAATTATCCCATTATTTTTATTTTAGTGTAACACATAAACATCCAAAACAATATATTTTTATTCTCAACCTGAAACAAGAATAATAAAAACAGAGCAACAGAATATAAACTAGTAGCAATATATTTTTCCTTTGAAAATGAGTATTAGAAGGTTACTGTCCAATAATGTCTGACTGGTTCTTCTGTTCTCCACTATTCCTTCCCAAATTGTCTTAACACAATAAGTTAGGTGGCCATGTAGTCCTGTGCATTCAAGAACTAAAGAAACTATATGTATCAATTAAGCATAAGTTGCCTAGAGGATTATTGAGAGGGTCTGTGTGTAGATGAAACACAAGTGGAGAGGTAGGTTAACACTTGCTAAGAGTTTAGGAGTCACCCTGGGTATCTTTCCCACCTCCTCTTCAGCTTAGCACCAAGTTCTCTTACATCTACCTCCAAAGAGCTCTTCCTTTCCACCACCACTGCCCTAGATCAAATTAGCATTTCAAACCATTCTCTACTCTGCATCCCAGGTTTTGGTTTTTTGTTTTTTGTTTTTTGTTTTTTTTTTTTTTTTTTTTTTTTTTTTTTTTTTTTTTTTTTTTTTTTTTTTTTTTTTTTTTTTCTTTTTGGTATGTGGGTAGCTCCCTGACTGGGAATCGAACCCATGCCGCAGCGCCGAAGCCTTAAGCCACTACACCATCAGGGAGCTCCCTAAAATTAGAGCATAGTTTGTTTTTTGTTTTTGTTTTTGTTTTTGTTTTTGTTTTTGTTTTTGTATGTGGGTAGCTCCCTGGCTGGGAATAGAACCCAGGCCGCAGCATTGACAGCGCCAGCCCCGAAGCCTTAAGCCACTACATCACCAGGGAACTCCCCCAGGTTATTTTTAAATGACATAATTTGCTTACTTAAAACCCTCCAGTGATTTTTCTTTATGCTTAGGACAAAGACACAATCCTTAACATGATTGACAAAGTCCTGAATGTCTGTGCTCCTTTCCAGGCCTGGAAAGCCCTTTCCTCCTTCAGGTTCTGTCATTGAGTGACACCCATCTTTTTTAAGTTGCTGCAACTGGTGTTGCTCTCTTCAACCTCTGGATCTTTGCAAATCTCTCTTATCTTTCTGAAATACTCACCCCAGTAGAAGAAACTTCTCTGTCCCCCGGACTGCTAAGATCTTTCTATGACACCTCATGTCTTCATAGCCCTTATCACAACATTAATTTATGAATTGGTGTGATTAGTTGATTAACAGCTATTCCTTAATGAATGATATGATAAGGTCTAGTTATAAATTTCAAGAAAACCAAATTAGAAAGTCATGTCTGCTGTGCGTACTCATGGTTCCCTAGTATCTAATATAATGCTTAGGAATTCTAGTTTATGCATATAAAAATAAATAATTTTCCATAGAAGGAAAGTAGAGGATAGTAGACATGAGATCTGCTTTTGGTATCCGGCAGACTAGAATTCCAGTTTTGGCCTCCTTGGTATTTACTTGTATAATGTTGGTCGAGTTGCATAATGATTTATAGACTCAGTTTCCAACAGGGCTAATAATGTGACACATAGTGATTATAAAGATTAGATAATATCTCAAAATTATTGCTAGTAAAGTTATGCCATTATTATTATATTTAACTCTATGGTAATATTGCATTAATCAACATTCTGATTTCTCTTAAGGGCAATTTATGGAAAGCTAGCCAAATGCACAGTTATTATAGTATGATGCTAAAACTCTAATCTGTTATTGGTAAGTATTTCCCTGAAGTTCTTGAGAGTCATTAGAAATCAAGAATTGAAGATTATATTTTTTCTTTAGTTGTCTATACTATAAAATTTTAGATTTCATCCACTTTTCTCTAGTTGTCTGTGCTATAAAATTCTGGATTCTGTCTCCTCTGTGGCTCTTTTTTAGCTGGCTCTCTTTCATCATTGGAATGTCTCCACAGTGTCTTTTCTTCAGCATGTAAGCACTTGGAATATCATATGTGATGGCATAACAAGCATGCAATGCAGAGCCAATATCAAAAGACAAAAATAATGATAAAATTTCAGCTTCTCACAGTGTAATTTCCTTAAATGGCTAAGAAAAACATTTATTTTTCCAGTTGTAACGTCTTGAACTTGAGGAAAATTTAGAGAAGATTTATAACAAATAATGGTTCTTCAATCAGTACATTATCAGAATTTTCAGGGATGCTAACCTGACTAAATTAAATCTTGTATTTTCTTGTCTCTGAGTACTTCTAATGAATAAATACCTTCTGTACCTAATTCATCAATTAATCACTCTTGAGTACATTATTCAGCATGTGCCTAGACTGTGCCAGACACCATGAAAGACATACAAGACACATAATATTTGTACATAAATAAATTATTGCCTAGTTGACAAAATAAGATTCTCATATGGATTAAAAAGTAAGTCAGAAAGTAGACAAAATACAAAATTTTATAGCATAGATAACTAAAGAAAACGGAGTCCCAAGGAATCTTTATGTGACCTTTTGTAAGAAAGGTCAATTTCCTTTGATAACTAAAGATACTCCATTCATTTCTGATTTCTCAATTTGGTACGTTTTGTTCCATCATCACCCTTTTTTTCCTTTCTGCCTCAAATTATTCCAGCCCGGCATCATTTCCACAGGAATTAGAAGGTAGAAAGGGTAAGAGAAGGAAAGCAGGTAGATAAACCCATTTTTTCTCCACACCCTGATTCCACTTGCAAGAACCTTGCTCCCATCTGTCACACCCAGATGTGTTATGTTCTCTTTGACGCTTTAGCCCAATATTAACTCCTCAGCATGGCTCTCATAAATTCTTTTATTCCTTACAATTCCCCCCAACCCTTCTTCTCCTGTGATCTCTGTCCCAGCAGGTCAGCGCCAGTGAATAATCCAATAGGACATCTGATAAGTGTATATGCTCCTGGAATCCCAAGGTTATTGCTGAGTGCATTTTTCCCATATAGGGCCTATAATAAAAGACAGTTAGATATTATTAGAATTAAGTTAAATATATTTCTATAACACACCCCCAGTAACGTTTTTCCTATAGGAAAATATAGTAATTATTTGGAGATTCAATCTGAGTTAATCTTAACATATAAACTTTTAAAATATAGCCATTCATAAGTTAGAAACTGCATTTTGATATTACTCAAGCCAAGAAAGGGGCTCCCTGGTGTAGTGGCTAGGCTTTGGCACTCTGAACGCTGCGGCCTGGATTCGATTCCCAGCCAGGGAACCACCAAAAAGAAAGGGGAAAAAATGATGTATTAAGCCAAGAATTGTTTAGTACTGGGACTTTTTGAGTCCTCAGAGATGAGGTATGTAATTATAGCACTGACCATTACTAGTAGATGGCCAAAAAAGGAGTGTTCTTTACAGGCTCTGTAAACAGTGTTTAATCTTCCTCCTTTTACCGTTTCCAAGAAGGATCAGCTTAGCAACTGATGCATCAATTGTTGCTTCTTTTATTTTAACCTTCCTTTGAGTCCCTGCCCCCTCCTTAGGAGTTTTTTCTTGTCTACATTAAATTTTCCTGCCAAAGCTAATAGTCCACACTCACAGCCTCTAAATAAATCAGCAACAGTTGATGACAATATTGGTTTGGGAAGAGAAATAATGTTTGGCCTACATTACATTAGTTAGACAGATTGGAACCAGATTAAGGACAGAGGGAATAGTAAGGTGATTTTGAGTTGTAGTTATTGCCCTTCAGTACACTTTGAGTACATATATCAAATGCTGGCTTCGAAGATGGCAAAAACCTAAGAAAGGCCACATTATTGATTTTAAGTGATTTTTACCTTCACAGAGAATGGTAATTAGGATTCAACTGAAGCATGTATAGGAGGTATCTTTCTTGGGTTTTAAATGAAGAACAATGCCCTTTCACTTTTGAAATGTTTGCATTTTATTTCTTCTTTATTTTGTGTAGTTTATTTCTATAGCCCTATTTATATATTTTCTCAATTTTCTTCTGGCTTCACTCTGGTGGTGAGATATTCCACCAGCTAACAATTAATGGGTATTATTTAATAGCCTTAATTTTGAAATAACACAGATGCTCACTAATTAAGGAAGTATAAAAGAAGTATAAAAGTTTGCTGCTCATTAAAAGTTAAGTGTTGCTGGTCAAGATGGCAGAGTACACCCTCTCATGACCACATCAAAATTAGTAACTACAGAACAGCTATCATTGAGAATCACCTGAAGTGTAGCTGAACATAAGTTCTATAACTAAGTGTATGCAGAGGAAGCCATGTCAAGACTGGAAGAAGAAATGGAGACATGGAATGGGATGATCCCCATACCCACACGTAGCTGTTAATAATCAGGAGGAATATCTTGGCTACAGAGGAATAACCTCAGGAGTGAGGGGTTCCCATCTCTACACAGGACTCCTCAGCCCAGAGTTGTAGGGAAGGAAAGAGAAGTCTCTACACCTTCTGGCTGTGAAAACCAGCAGAGATTATGACTGAGTTAGAAAGAGGGCTGCTGGATTCCCAGGAGTTTCTTTTTAAAGGCCAGCATGCAGATATACTTGCTGATGGATTCACTTGCTCTGAGCTCAAGAACTGGGGCAGTAGCTTAAAAAGTACCAGGAACGTACAGGGAGAAACTGGCTTCAAGGCAAGGGCTAGAAGGGAAGCTTTATCCCATTAAAAAAGTGCTAGCAGAAGCCACTGTTCCATGTCGAGTCCTCTCTCAACCCAACCTCCAGATGCAGGTGACCATCATATCTGAGTCTCCATCAACCTAGCTAACATTGTTTGACCCATCCTGGTGATTCCCTAAGACCCTACCACACCCAGCTTAAAGATTCACCCAAGTGGCATTCAGTGCTTTTCCATACAAACAGCCTGTCTTGGCTCATGCCGTGAACTTTCCTAAAATCTCTCAAAGGTTCACAACCCACAAACAAGCAGCATCTATCCTCAACATTCCCCATACCTCTTAATAAGCAGCCCCAAGACTGGCACTAGTAACAGATGGCCTAGGTTCACATGTTAGCCTCTCCCAGGTACCTCCAAGCCCAGCACAGGTAGAAGCCATCTATGGATCACTTTGTGGCTTTTGCTAGGTTGTTCCTGGCAGGACACAGGCTGTGGCTGAACTTGGCCTGTGGCGGGGCCTTTCCCAGGAGGCCACTGGGCCATCATACCTGGTAGACTGCTTCAGTCCACACCAGAGTACCACCTAGCCTCCTCCACATACAACACACCAGAAGGGCAGACTGGGCAGGCATTAGAGCCCCGGTAAAGTGAATCCTGCTTTGTATGGTCAGCCCCTGCACTACAGCTCCTTTGCTGTAGTCACAACCAGTCTTCAGAACCAATCAGCCTGAGGATCAGTTTCTTCTACTGATGTGCAAACAGCAATAAAATCTCAACTACAACAGGAAGGCACATACAACTCACAAGGAACACATCTGGAGCACCTGGCTCAAGTGACCAGGGAGACTGCTCCACTGGGTACCACAGGACACCTACTACATAATGCCACCCTCCTAAGATAAGAAGACATAGCAGTTCAACCTATTATGTAGAAATAAACATGCAGGGCAGCCAAAATGGGGAGACAAAGAAACATGTGCTAAATGAAAGAATAGAACAGAGCTCCAGAAAAAGAACTGAACAAAATGGAGAAAAGCAATCCACCAGATGCAGAGTTAAAAACAGTGATTATAAGAATGCTCAGTGATCCCAATGAGAACTTTAACAAAGAGGCAGGAACCATAAAAATGAAGATATAAAACATAAAAAAGAACCAATCAGAAATAAAGAGTACAATTAAGTGAAATAAAGAATACAAGAGGGAATAAATAGATTAGATAAAGCAGAGGATCAAATCAGCAAATTAGAAAATAAGGAAGCAGAAAACACGCAATCAGAACAGAAAAAAAATCCACAAAACTGAGGATAGTGTTTAAGGGACCACTTGGATAATATCAAGCATACCAACATTAGCATGATTGGGGTACCAGAAGAAGAAAAGGGAAAGCACAAAGTTGAAAACCTATTTGAAGAAATAATGACAGAAAACTTCTCTAACCTGGTGAAAGAAATAAACAGACAAGTCCAGGAAGCACAAAGATTTCCAAACAAGATGAACCCGAAGAGGCCTATACCAAGACACATCATAATTAAAAGGCCAAAGGTTAAAGACAAAGAGAGAATCTTAAAAGCAGCAAGAGAAAAGTGGTTAGTTACCTACAAGACTCCCACAGACTGTCAGGTGATTTCTTAACAGAAACTTTGCAGGCCACAGGGCATAAGCACAAAATATTCAAAGTGATGAAAAGCAAGGACCTACAACCAAGATAACTCTACCCAGGATAGTTATCATTTAGAATCAAAGGACATATAAAGCGTTTCCCAGACAAGAAAAAACTACATGAGTCAATCACCACTAAACCAGTAGTACAAGAAATATTAGAGACATTTTTACAAAGAAGAAAACAAGATAAAAAATATGAATAGTAAAATGACCAAAATTACATATTTTCAATAATTACTTTTAATGTAAATGGATTAGATGCTCTTATCTAAAGACATAGGGTGGCTGAATAGATGAGAAAATGAGACACTTACATATGTTGCCTGTACAAGACTCACATGAGATTTAAAGACAAACACAGACTAAAATGATGGAGAATGATGTTTCATGAAAATGGAAACAAAGAAGAAAATCTTTGTTTAGGGTAACAATATTAATATCAGACAAAATAGACTTTAAACAAAAGCTATAATAAGAGACAAAGAAGGACCCAGTAATTCCACCACTGGATATTTATCTGTAGAAATACAAAACACTACTTCTAAGTTACATGTGCATCCATGTGTTCATTGCAGCATTATTTATGATAGCCAAGATATGGAGGCATCCTAGGTATTTTTCAATGAATGAAAGGATAAAGAAGAAGTTGTCCATTTATACAATGGAATATTACTCAGCCATAAAGAAGGATGAAATATGCCATCTGCAATAACATGGATGAACCTATTGTGCTGAATGATGCAAATCAGACAGAGAAAGACAAATGCCATATGATTTCCCTTATATGTAGACCCTAAAGAGCAAAATAAACAAACAAAATAGAAACAAACTCATAGATACAAAGAACATTTTGAGAGTTGTCAGCTGAGAGGGGGTTTGGGGGTTGGATGAAAAAGGGGAAGGGATTTAAAAGTACAAGTTGGTAGTTACAAACTAGTCATGGGTGTAAGGTGTAGCATAAGGAATATAGTCAATAATGTTAGAATAACTATGTATGGTGTCTGATGGGTATACCATCAATCAAAGTGATCACTTCATAAGTTATTTAAATGTCTAATCACTTTGTTGTACACCTGAAACTAATATAATATTGTATTTCAACTATAATTGAAAAATGAAAAATACTTTCAAAAAATCAATTAGGACAAGGTGGTATTTGATAGTGTTTATACCCTCAGCATTTTACTGCTATTTTGCCTACTTGTTTTATCATTTCCTAAGAGAAGGATATTAAAATCCCTTCTATGATTGTGGGGGGTGGGGGAGAAATTAGGTGTGTTGCTTTCTGGAGACAGGAGAACAAAGTTTTCAATTATCAATACTAAAGTGTCAGGAGAGCAGTGAGTCATGAGGATTAGATTGTCAAAAATATTCCAGGTCACTTTAAATATTTTGGGGGTATTTATAACTTAGTATTTGTAGCTGATGTTAAGAAAATTAACTGCCTGCCGAGGTTTCAATATAAAGAGCTAAAGCAGGAAAATCTAGTAAGTGAGCTACCTCCTCCCCGATTTCTAGGTTTATTGTCTTTGGAAGCTGTGCTGGAACTGAATGATGGTATCTTTCTAACTCCACTTCAACATACATGAATTTAGTTTTATCCCTTTCATCCTTTCAACTCTTGGTTCAATCTGCTGTGGCCAATGAGGCAGGGGTTTGTGGTAGTCATGTGACAGCCAAGGACCTACACTGTGCGTCAGAAAATAGTTCACAGAGATGGTATTAAAGAACTTCTTACCTTTTGTCTCCTACTACAGAATGGGTTGCATACTAAACAAAAATCAAGATGTTTGTAAAGCTGTCAGTATGATGAATTACAATGACAGCAGATCTTTTCACGGTCATGGTCTCTGTGCTGGGAACACCAAGTGCTGCCATGAGATAGACCATAGGAAAGCAATAAAGTTCTGAGCCATGTTCCTGGACAGAAGCCCACATAATTGTGTATGTCAACCTCGAGCTACAGATCAACTATTTTTGGAAGTGTTTATTGAAGCATTATATGCATAAAAATCCCCCGTTATTTTTTTAACATCTTTGAAAATAACCATTTAAGTGCCTGTTCTTCAAAAATAAAATGAAGCATCTTTGCAGTCACACCTAATCCTCCTCCATCCCAATTTTTTTTAATGTAGCAACTTTATATTCACTTTCTATTTAAGATAATTTTTTACCTACAAACAAGTTGGAAAACAATGCACTGATCATTTGCGAGCTTTCTCTGTTGTTAATGTCTTACATAAATATAATACTCTAATTATTGTCTAAACCAGCAAAGTAGTATTGATATAATGCTATTAATGATCTTCAGCCTTTGTTAAGTTTCACCAGTTGTTCCAAGATCATGCACTGCATTTAGTTGTCATGCCTCCTTCATTTCCTTTGATCTGGGACAGTTCCACAGTCTTTCTCTCGTATGGCCTTGATAATTATAAAGATCGCTCATTGTTTATTTTATAGTTTGTTTCTCAGATTGGGTTTGTTTGACTTTTTTTGCTTTTTTAGATTGAGGTTATATCATTTGGGCAAAAATTATATTAAGTCAGAAGTTATATGATATCAACATGCTTTATTACAGCTTAATTTTGATCACTTTATTAATGTGCTGTCTGGCAGGTTTCTCCACTGTGAAGTGTTATTTTTCTCTTATAATGAATAAGTATTTTCTAAGCAAGTTACTTTGAGACTGTACAAATATCTTGTTTCTCATTATTCTTTTGCCCATTAATTTTACCAACCACCAGTGATTCTTATCAGCAAAATTCATAAATGTAATATTTATCAAGTGGTGATTTTCTAGTTCATCATTCTTACTATATTCATTTGAATACTACTGAGAGGAAGAATGATCTCTTCTCCCCCCATCAATTTCTTTATTCAATTATTTATATAAATATGGACTCATGGGTAGTTATTTTATTCAATAAATTATAATGCATTACTATCATTATTCTGTTGCTCAAATTGTCCTAAATTTGGCCACTGGGAGCTTATTAAGATTGGCTCTATATTTTAACATTTTTTTAAAGAGGAAATATGTATATTCTTATGGATTGTCTTCTGGTTATATCATGCTATGAACAAACCCAAAACTTAGTGCCTTAAAATAACATTGTATTATTAGTTCTCACACTTCTGGGTATTGACTGTCTGAATTTGGTGTTTTTCACTTGGGATTCCTCAAAGAGTTTCAGCTAAGATGACTTTTAAGACTGCTGAATCCTTCTTTAATCACTTGTTTGAAGTCCAGCCAAGAAGTGTTGAGATAGTTGGGGGCCAGTCAATTATTTATTTTTCCATAAAATCCCTCCAAATGGCTAGTTATAGGCTTCCTGATATTACAACACTCAAAATAGATGGGCGTCTTACATCAGGGTTATCCAACCTTTTGGCTTCCCTGGGCTACATTGGAAAAATTGTCTTGGGCCCCACATAAAATACACTAAAGATAGCTGATGAGCTAAAAAAAAAAAAAAAAAAAAAAAAGGTCACGCATAATTTTGTAATGTTTTAAGAAAATTTACAAATTTGTGTTGGGCTGCATTCAAAGCCGTCCTGGTACACATGCAGCCCGTAGGCCACAGTTTGGACAAGCTTGTTTTACATGGTAGGTAGCTTCTTCCAGATCAAGTATTCAAGGGACCCAGGGGAAAGTTTAAAAGCTCCTGATGACCTAGCCTACATTCTTACCTCTGCCACCTTCCATTGATCAAAGCGGTTATAGGCAAGTGCTTTCAAGGTTGGGGAGTGGGAAGCTGGCCTATTCTCAGTGGAGGGATGGCTGGCACACAGGGAGTAAAGAAACTGATGGTGGCATCTCGGAGACAAGCCACTACACATACATGGTGCTGATTTAAATTAGTTTAGTTTTAATGCCACTTATACTTCTAAATACATAAAACAGAAAATGTTCTTTTTGTGTACAATGCTTATGAATTATAGAGTGATACAATTTAAATGCAGGGAAAACCAAAAATCTCATATATTTTTAATTAACAATATTAATTTAACATGAAAGTCGATGTTACTTCATTGAAACCAAAATTCTGTGTAGGATGTGACTAAATACTGTAAAGAAGGAGGTTTTGAATTCAACACACCAAAGCCTCACTCTTTAGTTACAAGCCTGTGGGTATACTGCAGTGATGAAATAATTTATGGATGGAGGGAGAGGAAAGGGAAGATGGACAGAAATGGTAGTAAAACCCATGTCTGTGGATGTTGATTGTTTTTTAGAGATTTTGTTAGGGTCTAGTGGCATCATTTCCTTGATTCTATTACTGACTGACCAGTTGTAAGTAGTCATAATGTAGCATATACATATGAGTATAGTAAGTACAGCCTCCATTCTCACGGAGCTTCTAATCTATTTCTCTATGGCATAAGGAAGTACCAGTCTGAACTTTCTCTCAAAAATTAACAAAGCACAAACTATTTTTTTTTTCTTGAATAAATATCTTTGAAGACAAATTAAGGACTGACCTCGGTTCCATCCAGGATCTGTGTCATCAATTTGAAGTGCAGTCCTTCTGTTCAGACAAATAAGCACAACTGTTTCTGTCAGATGGTGAGCATCCAGTTTATTCAGGAATCACTGGAGCAGGTGCATTTGCAGTAGATGCTAAAATACCTAAAGAGCAAATGAGCACCAACCAGATCCATAATGTTCCACTGAGGGCTGTGAGAGAAAAGAAAAGGAGAAAGGCTTTCTTGGGAATGGATGAAACAGAGAGAAAAGCACAGTGCTGTAAAGGGATGGATTGAGAACTGGGGTTAAAGTGGTTGTCCTAATTTTGGAATGGAATTAATATAAAAAAAATAGGCTCTGCACTTGTGATTTGAGGTTTGGGGGAAATTTAAAAGTCAGCTATTCTTAAACAGTCTTTCAGTGAGTATTATAATAGAAAGTGCTTTGAGCTAAGGAATTATCATGATGTGACTCTACCCATATGACTCTATATCTCCCCTTACTCCTTAATTTAATGATTATAGAAAGGCAGTGTTGACTTGAGGGAAAGAATGGGCTTTTTCAAAAATATCAGACAGATAGGGGATTTTATCCCAGTTTCTCTAGTAACTAACCGGGTGATATTTGGCAGGCTGGCAATCTTCTGATACCCTAGTTTTCTTTTCTCCAGCGTGGAAGGTCTCAAAACTACATCATAGGATTGTTTTGATACAAAAATTTACTAGTTCAATGTCTGTTACATTGGAGATACACATCACATAGAAGATATTGGTTTATAGTCAATATGAGTTGAAATGACTTTCTTTGTTATAGAAATTTTATCTTGAACTATGCTCTTATATCCAAAACTTTAATCAAATAGAAATCTAAGATATATTTTCCATATTGTATAATTTAAGGAAAATTCATACTCCACTTAAGACTTCCAAGTTGTAGAAGAAATATATCTTAATACTCATGTGCAAGAAGTGTAAAAGTTTTATAAATAAGGCTTATGAGAAGGCTTATCTAAATAATTTTTAGACTGAGCTGTGCTTCTCAACAATGGTACTATTGGTATGTTGAACAGGGTGACTTTTTGCTGTGCACAATAGCTCTGAGCTATACAAGATGTTTAGCTTCTCTGTCCCTAGGTACTAAGTGCCACCTAGTCATTGCAACAGCCACAAGTCTTCTCATTTTAAAATTCTACTTTGAGAAGCACCATTACCTCTAATGAGAACCTCTGTACTAGACTATATATTTATTTTTTTGTTTATTTATTTGAAAAGAAGAATTATGTTTCTTGATTTTAGGCTGAACATATATCATAGGGTACAACTCCTGCACATATCCTTAGAAATGATAAAAAAAAAAAAAGGTAATTTAACTAATGAGTAACTTCATTCTTTTGTAATACATTAATTGCCTCCTTAGTGAACCTGAAATTGCTAACATAAAAGATTAGCAGTGGTCTCAGTATACATGCTGGGTTTTGAGATGGTCTAACAAATAGTATTACTTCTCTCTCTTTGAGTTTTGAATGAATTGAGGGAAAAAAGACAATGGGTTAAAACACAGGGAATTAAACATTTCACTTGTTAAGCAGATACTGGAGAATGTGTTTTATGTTAGGGACAAATGAGTTTTGGATATGAGAAAAAAAACAGACTTACCAACTAGTCATGGCAATACCAGACTGGGACAGGAATTCCCAAATTTAAAGTTATGGGTCCTGCCCCCTGTGACATCCATCACATGGGTAGCAGAGGAGACACCATGATTTCTGCCAGCAGGGTCACTTTTGAGTAAGAAAAAAGGGAAATACTGGATTTTGTATGCCCACATTATTCCAAATATCCCAAACAATTTCTGACCTCTAGGAGTGTTACAGCTAGTGGAGCTTCCTGCATTGGGAGGAAACATCACGACTTGGAAAGACTCATATTATTATTACATAGGAATTAACTGTATTATTATTACATGGGAATTAACTACTGCAAGGCAAGGGTGTACCATGTCTCCAAGGAGTAGATATAAGGAGCAGAAAGAGCACAAAAATGGTCTAAAAACCAAAGGGTAGGCAGCTATCATTTACAGAACAGAAACAGACGGATTTTTCCAGCATATCTCCCTAATTCTAACCTGGGTGAAACAGCAGTGCTGGGGGTAAACATTATCAGATGGAACCTGATACTTGGTATGTTTATGGAAAAAGCAAATTGGTGATACCCAAATGGAACAGGGTGTGTCCTGCTCAGGGACTGACCCCTGGGCTTCTTTGCCTACATGTAATTCACTCCCTCTTGCCTCCTTCTGAAAACAGGGGTGAATACAAGCCACAGAAGTTATCTTTTGCCTTCCCTAACTCCCACCCTCAGACATGTGGTATATACGGATACAGTAGATTCCCAGTTAACCAGAACTCAAGCAACAGGCAAAATCTCAGGCAGAAAAGTTTTTTGCCAGTTGCTTGAGATTTTGCTGGTTGCTTGATTTCTGCTTAACAGAGAGTCTACTTACATTTATTGGGCATCCACCAATCAATCCTCTTGGGTGCTGGTTAACTGAAAGTCTACTGTACATCAAATAGACTAATAGAAAATCTCAACTATAAGCAATTGCAAATAATTATGATTCATCAGACATTTAAGGAAAGCCACCATCACTAAATCAAGAAAGGAAATAAAACAAGTGGAAAAATCTTCTAGGAGACAGGAGTTAACTTGAGGAAGCACACTAGGATTAAAGCAGATTTTGATGCTAGTTTTCTGATTAAGCATTGTTTCTATACCCAGAAAGTAGAACAAGGCCCCCAGAGAACTAAGGGGAAATAATTTGCCACCTAGAATTTCATGCCAGACCCATACTATCCTACCCATATGTGAGGAGAAAATAAAACTTTTAAAAAGCTAGACATATAAAAACATATAATGCTTTCTAGATATAGACCTCTGTGAAAGAATTGAAAGATATGTCTCAGAAAGAAGAATAATTAAGGAAAATAATGGAATGTAAGAAGCAATGCTACTAAGGATATGCTCAATCAAAATAAGAGCTAAAATTGTAAAAAGAGAGAAAGAGAAAGTGAGCAGGAGGGACAGAGTGAATATGATATCCAAGAAATAGTGACTGTGACAAAAAAGAGTAATTAAACAAAGAAAAATAGCAGCACATCTGGACTAGAGAACACTTCATCTGGAGGAAGGAGGGGAAATGTAGATTCCATGGACTAGAGAGTTGGTGAGATTAAAAAAGAAATTTAAGCTGCGAGCAGTTCAGCAGGTACAACATTAATAAAAAATAATAAAAAGGCCAAAGAGAGAAAAACAGTAAAAGAAAAGCTAAAGAAGACATAGTATTCTTTTTGTGTGTGTGTGTGAACACCTGAGCGCCACGCCCTACTGAGGGTGTGTCCAGGGTTGCTTGGTGTGGTGGGGGAGTGGATGGAGAACTTGCCCTTTTTTCTAAGTAGGGGTGCCTTCAGCTGCCTGTCAGATTTATGTACTTCCTTATGCCCTTTACCTTTCTTTCTAGGGCCTTCTTCAATGAAAATGCGTAACATAATTAACCATCTAAACCATTTTTCATTGTGTAGTATAGAAGCGTTAACTATATGTACATTGTTGTGCGACCGACCTCTAGACCTCTTTAATCTTGGCAATCTGAAATGCTATGCCAATTGAAAAACACCTCTACTTTCCCACTCCCATTCCACCCCTAGCATCCACCACTCTACTTTCTGTTTCTAAGAGTTTGACAACTTTAAATACCAGTGTTCGTCTTTTTGTGACTGATTTATTTCACTTAGCATCATGTTCTTGAGATTCATTTATGTTGTAGCATGTAACAGAATTTCCTTTTTTCTAAGGCTAAATAATATCCCATTGTATGTGTATACCACATTTTCATTATCCATTTATCTGTTCATAGGCATTTAGGTTATCTCCACATCTTGGCTATTGTGAATGATGCTTCAATGAGACTAGGTGTGCAAACATCTTTACAAATTCCAGTTTCCAGTTATTTTGGCTTTGTATCCACAAGTGGCATGTTGAATCATATGAGGTCGGATGATTAATTTTATGAATTCATCCTAGAAAAATTGCTACATACCTCATTGCTGAGTATCACTACGGTCACCTTTAAAGCACTCCCCTTGGGAAAATATGCAGCGACACCAGTGCCTAGTCCAAACTTCAAAGGAATTTTGGAATTCTTTTTCTGAAATGCCCATTAGCTGACATTGTACATAAAGGCTTCCAAGGTTATGACACCTTACTCTGTTGTTTTTACAGTGCTGCCAATGTAAGCACATGGTGGCAAGTTCATGAACTTAATTGTCAGATTTTGGTGACGACATCTCTGATACCCATTCCAGGAAGAGTTCCAAAATGGCTTTGAAGGATGAACTAGATGCTAGCATGGGTGCATAGCTTCCCAAGGGGAATATTTTGAAGGTGACCATAGTGATATCCATCAGTGACGTATCCAGCAGGTTTTCTGAGACAAGTTCATAAAATTAATTGTCCAACATCATATAGTAGTTCTAGTTTTAATTTTCTGAGGAAACCCCCATAACAGCTGCACCATTCTGCATACTCACAGACAGTGTATGATATCATTACCAAGATTTGTTGTTTTCGGGGTTTTGTTTTAATGGCTGTTTTTCTTTTTATTTTTATAGGGGCCATCCTAATGGGTGTAAGGTCCTATCTCATTGTGGTTTTCATTTGCATTTCTTTGATTACTAGTGGTCTTAAATATATTTTTATATGTTTGTGGATCATTTGTATATCCTTTTCTAAGAGATGTCTCCTCAAGTCCTTGCCCATTTTAAAACCTAGTTGTTCTGTTTGTTGTTGAGTTGGGGCTGTATTTTCAAAAACTAAAACATAACATTACTGGAGAAAATCTACACCAGAGTTTCACAGTAGCTGCACTTAAGTTGGACCATTAATCATTTTTTTCTATGTTAATTCAACAGTGTGTAAACATCTATACAGAGGCATTTGACCCATCATAAAGGTTCTCATGTGAAGTAAGATATTGGGAAAAAACCACTTCTTGGCTGTTTGGCTAAGATCAAGTATAAAAATACTGTGAAAAACCAAATGCAAAATTTCATGGATAGTCAATTTAAGTAGACACTCAACTAAAGGTATGATTAAAATGTCAACAATAGACTATCTAGATGCAGGTTATATGAGATGATGTCAAAAGCCAGCATGATTTAGTATCTAAAAAGCAATTGTTTGCCACTGAATGCCTACTGACAGTATCATAACTGTGAGGCCAGATGTTCAGACTCATGTTTTTTGTGTGTGTGTTATCTCTAGATTTTGATTTTCTGATGGCTGTTAATCATAGGCCCTCGGTATGCAGTGCTTAATCCATTTTTTTAACCTTTTATCATTTTAAACAGTTATAGATTATGTTTCCATAGAGTGTGCTAGAAATGTCCTTATGTGGCACCAGCCTGTGCTTTATGAGATAAACAAATGAGTAATTCATGGTTTGTGGTGAGTCTGTGTGTCACGTAAGGGCTCAGTCATAATTTTTGAATTGTCTACCATTGCACATTAAATCAAAGTGCCTATCTGAAATAGTAGTAGTAGTATTTCATGAGCTTTGTAGAACTGTTCATTTTTCTCTTTCTAAGAACTCTTTTTTCTTTACCTTTCAAAATTAACTTGGGGCTAGAGGAGTACAAGTTTTCATTTCATTTAATTGAGATATAATTGACATGAAACATATTAGTTTCAGATGTACAATAAAATGATTCATTATTTTTAATTATGATTCAATATTTTTATTCACTATGAAATGATCACCATAATAAGTCTAGTTAATATCCATCACCAAAGTTACAATTTCTTTCTAGGGATGAGAGTTTTTAAGATTTGCTCTCTCAGCAATTTTTAATTAGGCAGTACAGTGTTATTAACTATAGTTACAATGATGTACATTATATCCCCATGACTTATTTATTTTATAACTGTACCTCTTTATCCCTTTGTCCATTTTGCCCATTTCTTAATCCCCTACCCAATGGCAACTGATAATCTGTTCTCTGTATCTATGAGTTTTGCTTTGTTTGGTCATTTGCCTTTTTTTTAGATTCCACACTCATATAAGTGAAATCATACAGTATTTGTCTTTCTATGTCTGACTTATTTCACTTAGTGTGTAATACCCTCAAGTTTCATCCATATTGTTACAGATGGCAAGCTTTCATTCCTTTTTATGGTGGAGCACTATTCCATTGTGTGTGTGCGTGTGTGTGTGTGTCATCCAGCATGACACAAGCAGTGGGACAACCAAAAGGGTGGCGCAAAGTTAAGAAAGACAGTAGCCAAGAATATAGTATAAGCGGAGCCAGAGACTCCAGCCTCAAGAACTGAGAACACCCAGAATCAGGCCAACACATAGCTTTTATTGATGGACATACAAGAAAGTGAAACTTTTTTCTGTGAGTTACGTTGCCTAGCAGCCTGCTTTTTCTGAAAGTCCCCATTATGTTTTAACATGCATTGTGTTTCTATGAGAACATATAGTCCCAAGGACTCAGTGTACCAAAACTACCCCAGGGGGTTGACTCAGTACCTAAGTCATTCCTATTGGAGCATGACCAATACTGTTCTATCAGGTCATTATTGGAGCAGTGTGGGAAACAAGGCAGCCAGGGGGTGAAGATTAACCTCAGAGGGGGTGAGGGGCTGTGCCTCACCATTGTAGAGCCCAAGCTCTCTCCCAATGGCCCCTATGCGACTGTGCCTGTTTTAGGTTGTTCCTCCCTTGAGGAATCTTACCCGTCATTGACTAACCAGCCATCCTCCAGGGCCATACGGGGTGATGTGAGGTGTGCGAGTGAAGGAAGAACAGTACCCCTGAGAGAGGGTCAGTTCTGTCTCCTAGATATTCTATGCCGCTGTGACCTCCACACTTAGCTCCTGCCTTAGGATGTCATGGGGAATGCATGAAGGAACTGACAGATTGGCAACTGGAAGGCAACATCTCCCACTTTTTGTTTTTGTACTGGGAGAAACACAGACCTGGCAGTTTTCTCATCTATGGTTCATCACAGGGTTTGTTGTCCACATCTGAGGACTAAACAAAATAGAAGAATAATTAGCAGCAGTGCAATAGCACCTACAGATCCTCCACCTAGGGTCTTCACCCAGGTGAGAGGGTTTAAATGAGACAATCCTTCCACTGCTGTGGAAAGTGTTTCCTCTCCTGGTAGGAGAGAAAGTGTGGCATCAGACAACTGATCCACTTCTTGCTGCCACTGTAGAATACCTGCAGTGAGGGTGGGAGCACGTCCCCAGAGGTGAGCCTGTACCTCCGACCACAGAGTCCTAGTTTGGTTGTAGGAAAAAGAAGTCACACAATAGTTAGAAATATTCCAATCACATTTTAAAGTAATTATGGTATGAAGATTTTTTAATTGATCTCCAAGGAAAACTCTAGTTGTCTCCAAATCAGCTAATGTAACATTAATTTCTTGGTCAATTTTAATCTGTTGATTCCAAGTCTTACTTGCATGTTCATGCTATTCCTGCACAAACTGAGTAGTCTGTACAGCTTGATGTAATGCTACTCTAGAGACAGCAGCAACAGTAGCTATTGCTATGATTCCCATAATAGCTGTAATTAGGGGGCCAGTAAATCTCTTTGTCCAAAGTAAAAGCTTATGAAGGAGTTGTAAAATAATATGAACAGTTGGAGAGCCTTCCCACACCCTCTGGGCTTAGATGGGTAACCATAGTCCTCGTCTCTTTTTTTTAAATCATAATTTGATCGTGGGAGGCATTATAAAGTGAGGAATTAATACATGTATACAAATGACATTGAAGGCATTCAACCATTTTTAGTGTTGGATCAATTGTAAATTTCCCTAATAAAAAAACAAAAGAAATTTTAAGACAAACTTGTAAATCAAACCTTTTTTTAAATTTAAAATTAACAAACTATAGAAATGATCCCTGAACCTGGAGATCATCATGCTAAGTGAAATAAGCCAGACAGAAAAAACAAAGAACTGCATGATTTCACTCATATGCGGAATATAAAACTGAAAGCAAAGAAAAAAAGAAATGAACAAACAAATAACCCATGGACACAATCGATAGTTTAATGTTTATTTGGGGACGAGTGGGTTAGGGTGGGAGAAGAGGGGGGGAAGCTAAATATAAGGTGATGGAAAGAGAAGTCACATAGGTGGTGAACTTATTATACATCAAGTTGACAATGCACTGTAGAGTTGTATGCCTGAAACCTATGTAATCCTTGCTAACAGATGTCACCCCAATAAGTCTAACAATAAAAATGAATTAAAAAATAAATAAATAAATAAATTTAAAATTATACTTTTTGTTTCTATCTTTTGTATAATTTTATTTTGTCCTAAACTTAAGTCTACTTTTCATAAAGTATTTTTGTAATGGGACTCAGATGGGCTAAATCATTTTTAATGGAGGTGGTGCTAGGACTTTATCCAGCCAAAAGATAGCAATATTAAAAGATAAAGCAATTTTCTGAGAAATGTTTGTCCACACAACTGCTCTCTTAAGGATTGAGGATCAGAACATTTTAAGTGAGAGCATACATGGATCGCAGCACCATAAGGGCCCCAATCAACCACAATACCATGAGAATTATTAAATAATACTTGACCTAGAGTTCCTTGACATTCTTCCCAATGAATACCAGGAATGTGCATCAACCTGATTAATATTTTGAGGACAAGAATTAAGGGAAGGAGGAAAACTATGAGTTTTTACCTCTTGTGTTTGAAATCCTTTTCCAGAAATCATAAACAAATCATTATAAGTATCATTCCCTTTACTTTTTGATAGTACCCAAACCTGATCAGTGACTGTTAAACACGGAGGATGAAAACCAATAAAAATGGGTGGATAAATATAGTCTAAAGACCTATAGTCTTGGTGTCTGATCCAGATGAACTTAAAACAATTTAAAGTAAACATAGCTGTTGCTAATTGTATCTGTGAGGGGGTCCTTTACTTTTCTTCCTTTTTTTTTTTTTAAGAATTTTTTTTTTATATTACATCACAAAAACTTGCATATAAGGAATCCCATCCCAGTTCTTTGATCCTTTAATAAAACAGTTCTAACTGTAAGACAGCCTAAGAGTTTAAGGAAGAAAAATTTATTGAAAAACTATCTCTCCTCAGAATCTAAAACATGTATGCAGAGACAAAGCAGCATTGTAATTGAGCACCAATTTTTTTGTTTGTTTGTTAATGGCCTCAAACTGTAAGTTTACCATTTATTCAATATCCTGTCTAATGGACTATTAGTTGGAACTAAGATTTTAAATCCCAATGCTGATCTTAGAATGAAAATGACTACATGTACATGCACATGAACAAATCTGGATATATACACAAGTACACAGACGTGAAACAGATACTATTTCTGGATGCTTGGTTTAATTGCACCCATCCAGGACATGTAAATTACACCTGCATTTAGCCATTACATCTGGATTTGACCACAGTCATGGGGATATTAGCCCTAAAAGGCCACAATTTACACAAAACATGAACAAATCCATACATACACAAGACAACCAGCGAACCATTTAGTTTATCCTAACTGACTAAAAAGGCATTTGTGAGGGGTAAAACGTTAGTGCAAAATCACTGGCGGCTGCTTCCAGAGGCTGATCTTGCACTAAGGGTTTCTCCTAGTCCCAGGTAGCCCCTGAGGCTTTTACAAGTCAAAGGACCTATCAAAGGTTCCCAGTGATGCCCCAGCTGGTTCAAACAGGCATTGAGTAAATAAAATTTGGACAGATGATTGAGTAAAATTATTAGAAAGAGATGCCATTTCAATATTTTGTACTGTATGAACAACGTAAGTAGAATCAGAATAATTAGAGGATCAGAAAAAGTTTGTAAGGCAGTTAAAACTGCTGTCAATTTAGCTTTTTGTGTTGAAGTACAGTTGGTGTGAATAAGTTGATGACCTTTTTTATTGACAATTGCCACTTTACCATTGTTAGATCCATCTGTAAAAACTGTAATGCCCTGGGGAAAAGGAACCTGTCTGAGTTTTTTAGGTAAAATCCAATCAGTTTTCAGAAGAAACTGGAATAAATTGTTTTATGGATAGTGATTATCAGTTTTTCCAAAGAAACAACTAATAGCAGTCTGGCAAGATTCACAATGAATGTTTAAATGAGTTATTAGTTGTTTTTTAAAGGGAACCATGATTTGATTGGGTTCCTGTCCCCTTAAATGAAGTGTCCTGGTATGAGCTGGTGATAAGAGTTCTGAAATTAACTCTACATAGCTGGGAGTGACTTAACAAAGTTGTTAGGCAGGAAAGCCACTCTACCAGGTCATCTTGTTGAACAATTACCACCATGGGTAAATGAGGAGCAGGAAAAATTAAAATTTGTAAAGGCAGAGAGAGATTATATATGCTAAATTTGAGTTTGTTGAATTTTGTGTTCTACCAATTTTAACTTTTTGTTGGCCTGAGGAGTTAAAAGTACATGGGCTATCCAATTAAGGGGGGTGGGGACACAAGAAACCAAATAAACTACTGAGAGCATAAGTGGGAATGCCTAAAGTAGGATGTTACTAACCAATTACTATCTCCTAGCAATTTTTGTAAATCATTTAAAGTATTAATTTGATCTCTTCTACCTGAAACTTTTGAGGTCGAATAGGCTCACAGTCCAAAACCATTCTCAAATAGTGCCTTGGAGTTGTGGTTTGAATTTTATTAGGAGCAATATAGAGTTCAGCCAAATCAAGTTGTTCTTTAAGTAATTTAAAACATGACAGAGGATGAAGCACAGAGAATATCATCCATATAGTGAATGATATAACAATCCAGAAAATTAGTTCTTGCAGGTTGTATTGCTCAAGCTACCAAAAGCTGACAGATCGTAGGACTGTTAAGCATTCCTTGTGGAAGAGCTTTCCATTGATATCTTTTTAAAGGTTCCTTGTTCTTAATTGAAAGAACAGGAAATGCAAATTGAGGACAATAATTAGGATGTAAATGAATTATATAGAAACAATTCTGTAAATCAATAACTATTAAAGGCCAATTTTTTGGAATCATAGAAAGCTGGGGGAGCCCTGGCTGTAAGGCACCCATGGACTCAATTATAGCATTAATAGCTCATAAATCAGTGAGTAATCTCCATTTTCCTGATTTTTTCTTAATGACAAATATAGGAGAATTCCAAGGACTGGTCAAGGTTCTATATGGTCTTGTTTTAATTGGGTTTATATTAATTCTGTTAATGCCTCTCATTTTTCCTGGGAGAGGGGCCACTGTTCTATCCATAGAGGCTTATTATTTGTCCATTTGAGGGCTACGGGGATCTGTAGCTGTGCAACAGTGGCTCCTGCAAAAAGGCTCTTGTATTTTTGTTTGATATCCTAATCCCCCTTGTTGGGACGGGGGCTGAATAGGCTGTGTAATTTCTTGATTAAATATTCCTAGACCTTTTTCTGGTTGATATCCCATTTGATTCATAATTTGTTGACTTTGAGGACTGTATTCTCCTGGAGGTATCCAAAATTCCTCCTGCCATTGTGTAAGCAGATCTCAACCCCATAAATTAACTGGAATGTTTGCAATTATAGGGTTGTAAAAATCCTTTTTGTCCCTCTGGCCCAAAGCAAGGAAAAATGAAGACACTCTGGTGCAAGCCTGAAGTTTGGGCCACCCCCATAATGTTAATGTTTGGCTCTTGGATTTTCCAATTTTTTGGCCATTTCTGAAAACTAATTATGGGAACATCAGCTCCAGTATCTAAAAGACCTGTAACCTTTTAACCTTGTATCTCAATTTGACAAATGGGGTGAATTTTTGGTATTTTTTCTGCTAAGAAAATTCCTGCCTGTCCAGTGCTTCCAAAACTTCCATTTCCCCTTTTTTGAGTTCCCCTTTTTCCTAGGAGAGTGTATGGGAGCAAGAGTAACTGTGCAACCTGTTCTCCCTTCTTAGCTATCCAGGGAACAGAGGGGGACATTATAATTTGAATTTCTCTTTCATAATCAGAGTCAATGATATCAGTGTGGGCAGTAACTCCTTTAGATGTTAAACAAGAGTGTCCAAGGAGAAATCCAACAATTCCTGGGGGAATTGGACCAAAAATTCCCCTGGGTATATGTAAAGGAGATTCTCCAGGAAGAAATGAAATATCTTGTGCTATACAAATATCTATGGCAGCACTTCCCTCCTAGCAGGGCTTAATTTTTGCACTGAAAATCGAAGGGTGGTACTGCCTGGTCATTTTGAGGAATGGCCTGAGTCATATATGCCCCGGTTGTTGTTGGGGCCTAGGGCTGGCCCCATCTCCCTTTTCCCTGGAGAGGAGTTCCATTTTTATGAAAAACTGATTGACATTCAGAAGCCCAGTGATCTCCGTTTTTACATTTAGGGCACAAGCTCGATGGTTTAGGCCCCGTAACAACAGTAGCATTAGGCAAACGGGAACCATTGTTATTTTTTTGTTGACATTCTTTTTTAGTATGACCTGGTTTTCCACAATTATAGCAAGAGCCAGAGAATTTCTTTTGATTTATTTTCAATCCAATCATGGCTTGAGCGAGCATGGCAGCTCTAAATTGTTCCGTTCCTACTCCATGACACAGATGAATATATCCCATTGTATCTGTTTCTCCTTTCATAGTCCTGTAGCCTTTTTACAGTCATCATTAGCATTATCATATGCCGCAATTTGTAAAATTATCTCAGCACCCTGTAAATTGGTCACCTGTTTGTTTATAGCATCCTGCAACCGGGCAACAAATTCAGAATATGGTTCTCGAGGACCTTGTAGGATTTTTTGAAATGACATCAGGGCTTTACCCTCAATTTCTTTTTTTTCCCATGCCATTATACAAATTTTTCGTAATTGATCAATATCCTGTTTAGTCATTCCTAATTGATCCTGTGTAGTTTCCCACTTACCATTTCCTAACAATTGATCTTTATTAATAGCTATATTATTAGCCTGATTATGTCTGCCTTGAGCTTCGGCACAATCAATCCACCAAGTTTTAAATTGCAAATACTGGGAAGAGGAAAGACAAGTTTTGGCCATGGCGTTCCAGTCTGTGGGAATGAATCGGTGGCCATCGCGTGCACCCTCTATGAGACCCATGGTGTAAGGAGAAGTAGGGCCATACTGAGTGACAGCCTGTTTGAGCTCCTTTAAGAGTTTAAATGAAAAGGGCTCATGAGCATATTCCTGAGCGATGTTAGGGTGGATTGGATCCTAGGCAGGAACAGCATGCTCATGTATGAGCACTGAAAAGCTAAGGCCTCTAAATCGGCCTCTAGTCGGGCCTGTCGTTTGCCTTTCGCCACTGCAGAGAGCGGTGTGCGAGCCTCCGGAAGGAGGGGCAGGCGCGCGCGGCGGGAAGAATCGGTTCTTTTTCTTTTCTCTCTGGGCAGGCGGACCCCATGCACACTTATGAAAGGTGGGCAGCAGTGGCAAGTCAAGTAAAGGACCTGAGGATGGATGACAGTCTCTAAGGAAGGATGTAATGACGTTGGGATTACAGTGGGGGCTTCTAAAGAGCCTTCCTCTTTTTCCTCAGATTTCTGCATTTCTTCCTCTCCTTCATCTTCCTCATCAGTCTGTAAAGGTTCTAAAACTGACCAAATTAATTGCCAGGTAGTCCAGATAGTCACTGGGAAAGAAACTCCCTTGTGGTATAATGTGCGGAACTCCATACCAACTTTTCCCCATGTTTTTAAATCTAACGTCTCCAAATTTGGGAACCAAGAACAATGAGTTTCAATTGCTTTGAGAAGCTCTTCTAATCTTTGATCTGACACCTGAGCTCCTCCAGTCTTAAGAAGCTGTTTAAGCAAACAGATATAAGGCCCATATTGGCTATTAGAATTCCCCATTACCTTGGTTGAATTCCCAGGAGCTTATCCTACCTTCAGTAGTTGTCCAGACCGTCTCCCAGGCCTTGTGCCATGAAACCTCTTGATTTTGACTCAGAGTTAACCTTCCTTCTTGAGCCCCATGTTGGGCACCAGATGTCGTGTCCAGCATGACACAAGCAGTGGGAGAACCACAAGGGTGGTGCAAAGTTAAAAAAGACAGTAGCCAAGAATATACTATAAACAGGGCCAAGGGACTCCAGCCTCAAGGACTGAGAACACCCAGAATCAGGCCAACGCATAGCTTTTATTGATGGACAGACAAGGAAATGAAACTGGTTATGCCATGGTCTGTGAGTTATGTTGCCTAGCAGCATGCTTTTCCTGAAAGTCCCCATTGTGTTTTAACACGCATTGTGTTCCTATGAGAACATATAGCCCCAAGGATTCAGTGTACTGAAACCACTCCAGGGGGTTGACTCAGTACCTAAGTCATTCCTATTGGAGTATGACCGATATTGTTCTATCAGGTCACCATTGGAGCAGCGTGGGACACAAGGCAGCCGGGGGGTAGAAGATTAACCTCAGAGGGGGTGAGGGGCTGTGCCTCACCTCTGTAGAGCCCAAGCTCTCTCCTGATGGTCCCTATGCAACTGTGCCTGTCTTAGTTTGTTCCTCCCTCGAGGAATCTTACCCGTCATTGACTAACCAGCCATCCTCCGGGGCCATACGGGGTGATGTGAGGTGTTCTATGCCCCCTGGCCTCCACGCTTAGCTCCTGCCTTAGGAAGTCATGAGGAATGTGTGGGGGGACTGATGGGTTGGCAGTTGGAATGCAATGTGTGTGTGTGTGTGTATGGACATATACACACACACACACACACACACATATATATACATACCACACACCCACACACACACACACACACATACATAGCACATTTTCTTTACCAGTTTATCCATCAATGGATACTTAGGTCATTTCCATATCTTGGCTGTTGTAAATAGTACTTCAGTGGACAAAATAGGGGACATATCTTTTCAAATTGGTGTTGTCATTTTCATTTTCTTTGGATAAGTAATCAGAATTGCTGAATCAAGTGATAGTTATATTTATAGAACCTTCATATTGTTTCCCATAATGGCTGCACCAATTTATACTCTCACCAACAGTGCACAAGAGTTCCTTTTTCTCCACACCCTTGCCAACACTTGCTATTTCTTGTCTTTTTGATAATAGTCATTCTAACAAGTGTAAGGTGATATCTCATTGGGATTTTTTTTTTTTTTTTTGCATTTCCCTGATGATTGCTGATGTTTGAGCATTTTCTCAAATGCTTGTTTACCATCTGTATATCTCGTTTGGAAAAATGTCTATTCATATCCTCTGCTCATTTTTAAATATGATTTTTTTTTGCTATTGAGTTATATGAGTTCTTTATATATTTTGGATATTAGGCCCTTATTGAATATATGAGGTTGGATAATTAATTTCATTAATTCATTCTAGAAAAAGTGCTACAATACATAACTCATTGCTAAATATCACTATAGTCACCATGGAAGTACTTCTGTTGGGAAGCTATACATCGACACCAGAGCCTAGTCCACACTTCAAAGCAATTTTGGAACTCTTTTTCTGAAATGGCCATCAGAGCTGTCATCATACCCAAATCTGAAAATTAAGTTCCCAAACTTGGCCGCACTGTACAAACAACTCCCAAGGTTATGACACCTTACTGAATTGTTTGTACAGTGCTACTAAGGTAAATGCATGGTGGCAAGTTCGCTAACTTAATTGTCATTTTTGGTGCAATGACAGCTCTGATGGTAATTTCAGAAAAAGAGTTCCAAAAGGGTGCTGGCATCATTTCATAACCTCCCAAGGGGAGTACTTCAAAGGTGACTGTAGTGATACTCAGTGACGAGGTATGTAGCACTTTTTCTAGGATAAGTTCACAGAATTAATTGTTCAACCTCGTATGATTTGGAAAAATTTTCTACCATTTAATAGGTTGCCTTCCCATTTTGTTGATTTTTATTTTCTGTGCAAAAACATTTTACTTTATTGTAGTTCTACTTGTTTATTTTTGCTTTTATTCCTACTGCTTTTGGAGTTGGATTCAAAATATCATTGCCAAGACTGATGTCAACTCTATTTTCTTTTAGGAGTTTCATGGTTTTAGGTCTTATAGTCAGGTGTTAAATTCATTTTGAGTTTATTTTTTGTGTATGGTATAAGATAATAGTCTAGGTCATTCTTCTGCATGTTTTTTTTTTTTAATCTTTTTGCATGGAGTTTTTTTGAACACCATTCATTGAAGGGACTGCTCTTCCCCATTGTATATTCTTACTTCATTTGTTGTAAGTTAATTGACCATATATGTGTGTGGGTTTATATCTGAGCTCTCTATTTAGTTGTTCTATGTGTCTTTATGCCAATATTATACTGTTTTGATTACTATAGCTTTATAACATAGTTTGAAAATCAGGGAGAGTAATGCCTCCAAGTTTGTTCTTCATTTTCAAGATTGCTTTGGCTATTTGGGGTCTTGTGGGTTCCATACAAATTTTAGGATTATTTGTTCTATTTCTGGAAAAAATATTGGAATTTTGATAGGAATTGCATTTAATCTGTAGATTGCTTTGAGTAATATGGACATTTTAGCAATATTAATTCTTCTAATACATGAGCATAAAATATCTTTTCATTTTTTTTTTTGCCTTCTTCAATTTCTTTCATTAGTGTCTTATAATTTTCATTACGAAAATCTTTCACTGCCTTGATTAAATTTATTTCTAGGTATTTTATTCTTTTTCATACAATTATAAATGGGATTATTTTCTTCATGTCTTTTTCTAGTAGTTTGCTGCTAGTGTATAGAAATCAACAAATTTTTTATATATTAATTTTGTACTCTACAACATTACTGAATTAGTTTATTAGTCATAATTGTTTTTTTATGGGGTCTTTAGAGTTTTAGAGATATACAATCATGTGATCCACAAATAGTGATAGCTTTTACTTCTTTCTTTCAAATTTAGATTACTTATATTTCTTTTTCCTCTGTAATTGCTCTGGCTAGGACTTCCAAAAATATGTTGAATAAAAGTGGCAAGAGTCTGTATCCTTGTTTTGTTCCTGATATTAAGGAAAAGCTTTCAGCTACCAAAGTTTGACTTAAGGTCAAGGTTAAGGAACTAGAATCTAAATGCTATATTTTTCATTCTTATTGTCCTGAAAGTTTAGTAAAGTGTGAATATAGATATCATATTGCTGGCTATATGGTCTTGTTTCTTAAGTGTTCTTGAGTTTTTAAAAAGTGACAATAAATATAAAAGTTTCAAAAAATTGATAACATTATAACACAATTATAAAATAATATTTTCTGGCCTTCTGAAATGGTGAATGTGTGTGTGTGTGTGTGTATCTGTGTCTCTGTGTGTGTTTCTATAGACTAGAATAAATTTAGGTAAGGTAGGTAATGTATTTTGTCCTATAGCAACATCCTTCATTTGGTTCTATGATGACTTCAGAAGTATCTGTTCAAGTCTATTGGTTTGTGAAATTATGTGTAAGCAATCATGGGACTATTAGAATCAAATTAATTTATGTTCCCTATGGAGACATAATTTTGTGATTTTTTTCAATAGCATTTTTACCTGATTGTCACATCTTTATGGAGCAAAATGATTATGGAAAGAAATGTTATTAATTTGTGATGCTGATTGCATTCCTTTTCAGCTGATTAAAGCCAGCTGGGACATAGTACCCCAATGTAGTTTATAAGAATCATGTCTGGCATATGCAAAGTTCATGCAAATTCTTAGCAATTTGTTAAATAATGTGCCAGATGATAGCTATAGATTTGTAATATTTGAGAAAGGTCTATCTTTAATTCATGAACATTTCAATTGTCTTAAAAACTTATGCCAGGAGGGCAAAGCTGTCTGACCCACCAATAGTTATTGCAAAGTCTGCTTCCAGTTCCAGTTTCAAAGTAGGCTATTGCTATTACCTATTGTGTTCAACATTTTATTGAGACCATTTTTCTTTGACTCTTAAATACTCAGGTAGTTACTTGACATACTTATTTCACATTTCTATTCTCTCTCTCTCATTTTCAAAATGAGCCCATATTTTATCAAAATCTTGTTCAATGATCAACCAATGAGAATTTGAATATGCTAAAGTTTTAACATCAAAAGGACTACCAGAGATTAAGACAGAGAAATATGTTTTTAAGGTATTTATCTTATCTGCTAAATCCCAGATAACTCATAACATGTGTCAATTATTAATCATAATGTTTAAGGAAAGTTTCTAGAAAATAAGAAACTTAGGGGCTGGAAAGAGTGATATTGCTATAAAGTGTCACTAAAAATATTACTTAAATATTAGATGTTTTTCATTAATTTATCTTTCAACTGAAGTATGTTTTGATAACCCACTATGTCCCAAGGTATGGGAGTGGTGAAGAAATTCACGGAACAGGAGGATTATCAAAGAGGTGGGAGAACTAGTGCACACGGTTTGATTGTGTGACTTTATTAGGATACATGCCAAATTTCAGCCAACTTGCATCTATGTTCTTTCAGATATTGCTGTGGAAGCACGTCAAATGTAAAGAAAACCCCAACTATGGGTAAAATTGAATTTTGTGTCATCATTAAGTTCCTCACAAAATGAGAAACCACCTCAAACCATTTTATAAGAAATATTAGGGGTTTATGGGGACTGTGTTGCTCTGGGAAATCCATGGTTTACAAGTGGCATAGCCTTTTTGAGCAAGGCAGAGAGTTCATTGATGACAACCTCTTTTCAGGACACCCTGCTGAGGCCACTTCCTCATTGTGGAGAAAGTTAATAACTTGTGGTGGAAGATGCCAGATTGAATAAAAAGCCAATTGCAGAAATGGTTAGAGTATTACCTACAATCATTTTGAACATTCTCCATCATCAACTGAGGATGACAAAAGTCAGTGCAAGATGGGCCGAGAATGCTCATGCCACCTCACAAGAAAACAGCACATAAGAGTGTTCATGGCAGTTTTTGGACCTCTGTAGAGAAAACCAAGAAGAAGTTTCAAACCATATTGTCACTGGAGATGAAACTTGGGTTCATCATTATGAGCCTGAATCAAAGCAAGAATCCACACAGTGGCAGAAAAAGGGCACGCCACCCGCTAAGAATTTCAAGGTGTCGCAGTTGGCTGGGAAAATTATGGTTACTGTTATTTTGAGACACGAAGGGCGTCCTGATGATCGATTACAAGGATAAGGTTGTCACAATAACTAGAGAGTACTATTCCAGTCTGCTGGAACAGTTAAAAGAATCTGTGAAGGAGTAAAGAGGAAAATGGACCAAGGAGGTGTTGCTTTTGCATGACAATGCCCCCGTGCACAAGAGCAATGTTGCATTGGCTGCTCTTCATGACTGTGGCTTCCAAACATTAAACCTCCCTCAGACCTGGCTCTGTTTGATTAATATATTTTTCCCAAATAAAAGAAAAATAGCTTCAAGGAAGAAATTTACAAATGAAGAGGTTAAAGCTACATTTTGAGGGCAAAAACAAAAATAATTTTTGAGAGTATAAATAAACTTATTGAAAGATCTGAGAATTGTATTGGGGTTAACAGTGAATATATTGAAAAGGAAAAATAATAGTTTTTTTACCCTTCTTTCCCTTCTTTCTGTGAATTTCTTGACCACCCCCCCCCATACTAGGAATAGTATGGAGAACAAGGTGTATGCAATGTTACCCTTGTAAATCTTATCTTAATTGGTGGTTATGTACTAAACAAATATTTATAAAAATTATTAATACTCTGATAGTGTTATATGCAAAAAGTTCACAGTAATGAGTGAATTTAATAAAACTGAGGAATCCTTTTAAATTTTCTTGAGGAAGTATAATTTAAGCCAAGACTGGATGAAAGGAACTTTTTTGGTAAAGTGAAAGATATAGGATGTTTCCAAAAAAAAGAATATTAGTGTAAATCTGAATGTAAGGGAGTTGTTCAGTGCATTGAAATTATTTAAATTGAATATTGTGACTAAATTATAACTACAATTAGCAATGGAGAGAGATAGTGGCCCAAAGTAAAGTGATATCAGTAAGAAGGGAATCATAAAAGAGAATTTAGGCCATGTTAATATTTTTATACTATGATGAAAACAATAAAACTATTGCAGAGTATTAGGTTAGAGAGCTACATGATTACATTTACAAAGGGCTGGCTGAAAACTTTTGCCTCTACTTAAGTAGAAAATGAATGGGAGAAGATATTTTAATGAAATAAATAATATATACCTACATCATTTTTCAAAGCTGCATAATTATTTTTTTCTACAAAATACCACACCCTTCAATACGCTTCCATGATCTTGATGAAGCTGATCACTTGCACTCACAGGTCTTCCAGTTCACTGTTTGTCACTCAAATCTGCTTGCCTCACTTCTTCATCTTTGAAGTGCCTCAACCAGCATCTTACTCACATCAACATTCTGATCACCATAAACAGCATACATTCATCTGTGAATTACAATTTGAGGGACTTTGTCCACTGTTAAGAATTCAATAACAGCATGCTATTTGAACTGAACATCTTAACACCCTTCTACTTCTATATGCAATGAGTGAAAAATATGAGCATCTGTATGGGCAAGGTCAAGAACGATGGAGGGAAGATATCATGTGACTACACAAAACCAGTTATACCCAGATATGTCTAATGTAACAAAGAATATTACTATGGAAGCAAAATTTATCAACCTGTACTCATCTCATATGTTTCTAAATCACTACTTGGGCAGCAATATGGACAATGACTTGGTTGGGGGAGGGAGAGGCTTGATTAAGAGAAACCAAGTCAGAGGCCTGTTTTGTAATCCAGTGAAGAAATTGTAGTAGCTTTAATTATCAAGATTCCAGTGGAAGTGAAGTGAAAAGCATGCACTAAAGAGATAGTTTAAAAAATAGAATATCCAAGATTAGTTGGATATGGTAGTAAAAAGGAGAAAAATATCCAGGAAAAAATTCAGGTTTCTGGTTTGATCAATGATGCATTGATGGTGATGCTGCTAATGAATTAGGCACTAGAGTGGAGCAGGACATAGAAAAGATCACCAATAGAACTTTGCACATGTCACATTTAAAAAGCATGAAAAAGTAGCCTAGGGAATATGTCTAGGCTGACTTTTTTAGATAACTACAGCTAAATGGACAAATCTGAGTTGCAGATCCAAGCCTGATAATTGTTGATATCACCATTAATCTGAATCTTGGGTTGGATGGGTTCTGCTAGTAAAAGATAGAGGGAGAATATCAAGTGAGAAGCAATGACAGCTTAAGGCTAAGCCCTTAGGAACTCCAACGTTACAGATCTAGTAGCAGAGCATGGTATAAGTTTTAGGTGCCATTTAATAACTTATGTAAGTAATTGGAAAGGTATGCTTAACATTGAACTTTAAAGTATTATACTTAATAAATTGTTTTATTAATGAAGTATTGTATTTTCAGCAAAACACTATAATATTTCTGAAATTTAAGCAAACCATGGCCCCTAAAACCTTTGTATATTTGTTGACAAAATTTAAGACCACCTAACTGTGTGCATTAGTAAAGTAGGTCACCACCCAATGTGACTTCTCTTTCCATCACCATATATTTAGCTGCCCCTCCCTCCACTCCCACCCCTTCCCTGTTCTCCCCTTCCCTCCCCACTCATCCCCAAATAAACATTAAACTATTGGTTATGTCCATGGGTTATTTGTTTGTTTGTTCATTTCTTTCTTTTTGTTGCTTTCAGTTTTATATTCCGCATATGAGTGATGTCATATAGTTTTTGGTTTTTTCTATCTGGCTTATTTCACTAAGCATGATGATCTTCAGGTCCATCCATTTTGTTGCAAATGGCAATATTTCATCTTTTCTTACAGCTGAGTAACATTCCATTGTGTATATGTACCACAGCTTCTTTATCCAGTCATCTGTCACAGGGACCTTTGGTTGTTTCCATGTTTTGGAATCATTTGTGAACAGCGCTGCGATGAACATTGGGGTACATAAGTCTTTGCGGACAAAGGTTTTCAAGTCTTTTGGGTAGATCCCCAGAAGGGGGATTGCTGGGTCACATGGTAGCTCCATTCCCAATTTTCTGAGGACCCTCCACACTGCCATCCACAGTGGTTGTACGAGTTTGCACTCCCACCAGCAGTGTGCCAGAGTCCCTTTCTCTCCACATCCTCTCCAGCACTTGTTATTCCTTGTCTTGTTGATAACAGCCATTCTCACAGGTGTGAGGTGGCATCTCATTGTGGTTTTGATTTGCATTTCCCTGATAGCTAATGAGGATGAGCATGTTTTCATATGTCTGCTGGCCATGTGTATTTCTTCGTAGGAGAAGTGTCTGTTTAATTCTTCTGCCCACTCTTTAATTGGGTTTTTTTTGTTGTTGTTAAGCCTTATTAGTTCTTTATGCATTTTAGATATTAGACCCTTAATTGTTGCATTATTTGCAAATATTTTCTCCCACTTAGTTGGCTGTCTCTTTGCCTTGTTGATGGTTTCTTTTGTTGTGCAGAAGCTTTTTAGTTTGATGTAGTCCCATTCATTTATTTTTGCTTTTATTTCCCTTGTCTTTGAGGTCAGGTTCATGAAGTCTTCCTTGAGTCCTAGGTCTATAAGTTTAGTACCAATGTTTTCTTCTATACAGTTTATTATTGCAGGTCTGATATGAAGGTCTTTAATTCATTTTGAGTTAATTTTTGTATATGGAAAGAGTTCACAGCTCAGGTTCATTCTTTTGCATATGTTTTTCCAGTTTTCCCAGCACAACCTACTGAAGAGGCTATCTTATCTCCATTATGCATTCCCTTATCATTTTTCATTCCCTTATCAAAAATTATTTGTCCATAAATTTTTGGATTTATTTCTGGGTTTTCAGTTCTGTTCCATTGGTCTATATTTCTGTTTTTCTGCCAATACCAAGCTGTTTTGACTATTGATGCTTTGTAATATAAATAGAAGTCAGGAAGTGTAATGCCACCAGCCTTATTCTTTTTTTGTAGTATTGCTTTGGCAATTCAAGGTCTTTTATGGTTCCATATAAATCTAATAATTCTCTTATCTATTTCACAAAAGTATGATTGTGGGATTTTGATGGGTATTGCATTAAATCTGTACATTGCTTTGGGCAGAATGGCCATTTGAACAATGTTAAGTCTTCCTATCCATGAACAGGGGATATTTTTCCACCTCTTACTGTCTGTTCCAATTTCTTTCAAAAGTGTCTTATAGTTTTCTGTGTATAAGTCTGTCATGTTCTTTGTTAATTCCCAGATATTTCATTCTTTTTGTTGTGATAGCAAAAAAAATTGACTTCCTCATTTCTTTTTCTGAGGATTCGTTGTTTGTATATAGGAATGCTGTTGATTTTTGTACATTGATTTTGTATCCTGTGACTTTACTGTATTCATTTATTGTTTCTAATAGTTTTCTGGTGGAGTCTTTGAAATTTTTTTATATAAAGGATCGTGTCATCTGCAAATAGTGACAATTTGACCCCTCTTCTTCCCAATTTGGATACCTTTGATTCCTTTCTCTTGCCTGATTGCTGTGGCTAGAACTTCCAGTACTATATTAAATCGCAGTGGTGACAGGAGGCATCTCTGTCTTGTTCCTGATTTTAGGGGAATAGGCTTCAGCTTTTCTCCATTCAGTAAGATGTTAGCCGAGGGCTTGTCATATATGGCCTTTATTATGTTGAGATGCTTTCCTGCTATATCTGTTTTATTTAGTGTTTTGATCATAAATGGATGTTGTATCTTGTTGAAAGCTTCTTCTGCATCAATTGAAATGACCATATGGTCTTTATCTTTTATTTTGTTTATGTGGTGTATCACATTGATTGATTTTTGTATGTTGAACCATCTTTGTGCTCCTGGGATGAATCCCACTTGATCATGATGTATAATCTTTTTGATGCATTGTTGTATTTTATCTGCTAATGTTTTGTTTAGGATTTTTGCATCTGTGCTCATCAGAGATATTGGTCTATAGTTTTCTTTTTTTGTGTTGTCTTTGCCAGGCTTTGGTATTAGAGTAATGTTGGCCTCATAGAACGAGTTAGGAAGTATTGCTTCCTCTTCAATTTTTTTGGAAGAGTCTGAGGAGGATAGGCATTAATTCTTCTTTAAATGTTTGGTAGAACTCATTGGTGAAACCATCTGGGCCAGGTCTTTTGCCTTTAGGGAGATTATGGATAGTCATTTCAATCTCTTTGCTATTGATTGGTGTATTTAGATTATCCAGTTCTTCTTGGTTCAGTCTAGATAGGGTATAAGTTTCTAGAAACTTGTGGTTTCTGCTAGGTTGTTAAGTTTAGTGGCATGAAGTCCTTCATAATATTTTCTTATAATCCTTTGTATTTCTTTGGTATCAGTGGTAATTTCTCCCCTTCATTTCTAATTTTGGATATTTGTGTCCTTTCCTTTTGTCCTTTGATTAGTCTAGCCAGGGATTTGTCAATTTTGTTGACTTTCTCAAAGAACCAGCTCTTCATAATATTAATTTTTTCCTATTGTCCTTCTGTTCTCTAATTGGTTTAGCTCTGCTTTAATTTTTATTATTTCTTTCCTTGTGCTGACTTTGGGTTTTATCTGCTCTTCTTTTTCTAGTTCTTTAAGATGGGATGCTAAGGTGTTTACTTGTGATTTTTCTTGTTTCTTAACACAGGCCTGTAGTGATATAAATTTCCCTCTTAGTACCACTTTTGCTGTGTCCCAGTAATTCTGATATGTTGTATTTTCATTGTCATTAGTTTCTATATATTTCTTAATCTCATCTTTTATTTGTTCTTTTATCCAGTCATTTTTTAATAAGATGTTGTTTAATCTCCATGTATATGTAGTTTGTTCTGCTTTCCTTTTACAGTTGATCTCCAATTTCAAAGCTTTGTGGTCTGAGAATACACTTAGTATGATTTTGATCTTCTTGAATTTGCTGAGGCTACTTTTATGTCCCAGCATATGTTCTATCCTTGAGAATGCTCCATGTGCACTAGAAAAGAAGGTATAGTCTCCTTTTTGCTGGATGAAGTGAATGTCAATTATGTCCAATTGCTGTAATGTGTCATTTAGAGCTAATATTTCCTTATTTATTTTCTGTTTGGATGATCTGTCCATGGCTGTTTAAGTCTCCCTCAATAGTTGTGTTTTTGTCAGCTTCTCCTTTCAAATCTGTTAGTAGTTGCTTTGTATATTTTGGTGCTTCCTGGTTGGGAGCATTTATATTAATTAGTGTAAAATCTTCTTGTTTTTGTGTTGTGCCTTTTATTATTATGTAATGTCCATCTTTGTCTCTTACTATCTTTTTTAACCTAAAGTTTATTTCATCAGTATGGCAACTCCTGCTTTTCTCTGATTACCATTTGCTTGAAGTATTGTTTCCCATCCTTTCACTCTGAGTCTGTGTTTGTTCTTATGGCTGAGGTGTGTCTCTTGGAAACAGCATATGGATGGGTTTTGTTTCTTAATCCATTCCGCTACTCTTTGTCTTTTTATTGGTGAGTTCAGTCCATTATCATTTAGAGTGATGATCAATATGTGAGGATTTCCTGTGGCCATTACTTATTTGTTTGTTTGTTTTTGTTTTATTTTTGTTTCTTTCTTGTTGGCCCAACTTTAATCTCAGTCTTAGAGACTCTATCCTGTCTTGTTTCTAAAGTTATTGTTTCATGGTTTATGGAGTTTAACCTAGGGTGAGGTTTATTAAATTAAAAATTACTGTCACGACTGCATCTGTCTTGAAGCAAATGTTCATCAATGGTTGCTGACATATAAATTGGTACTAACATGCATTATATGTCCCTGACTCTCTGCCCACAGCTCATGAACCAGATGTCAGTGTTTCAATTGAAGCCAAGTAAACAAGCACTACCCGAACTATAGTTAAGATTAAGCTCTTTGAAGAAATGTTTTTAAATGTTCAGAGAGATATAAACTGTTCTTGCCTTTAAAATAAATGTCTTTATCTATTAAGCAGAGTTAAAAAGGTTTTCTTTTTCACTTGAACATTTTGGAGACTTCAATATATAAATGTGTATTATTTCTAATAGGTATAATTGGTATGCATTTTCCCTAGCTTTTTTGGTGTTAGAAAGTCTGCTTAACATCACCTGGAATTAGTATCCTCTAAAATAGAGTAAAAATGTTGAGTTAGCCAAAACAAACTAGGTATCTATTAATTGGCCTACTTTTGGAAGTCTGCTCAATTGAGCAGATGTTCTGCTTTAGTCAGTGCTTAATTGACCCAGTCAGATTCTGATTTTTGGAAAGACAGAAAGTCTGTGTTAAAAAGAAGTCTGGAGCACATGAAAATAGGAATAATAAGAAAAACAGAAAGAAACTGAGTAATGGGTATGATGAAATGCTATTATAACTTAGGGAGAAACAGACAACCTCATCTGAGAGTTTAGCAAGATGTTTCAGTTTCCAGAGGTACTGTTACATCACTCCTCTTGCTGTCAGCTTTATTAGTGACGATCCTTTGTCCCATTTCTTTACAAGGTTAGATGTTCAGTTGTGGACACTGATCCGTGCATTTCAGCCTCCCTGAGTATCCTTTCCTCACGTAACCAGCCATGCCCCCATTCCATGCAAGATGGAATATCTTCAAAGCAGGGATTGATTGTGTATCCTATCCTTGATAAGTACCATAGATTCCCCTAAAAGTATCATTTTTGTATGTCGCCAGGACCATTATTAATTAAGTAGTTTATTTTCATGCCTAGAATTCTTTTAAATCATTACCAGTGAGAATTCACCTAGATTTATCTTTTTAATTTTCGTAGGTAAAGGTTAATCATACATATGTGTAAGAGAATCTTATACCTGCTTCTGCCAAATATAATAGAAGCTTCAATCACATAGAAGCTTTCCTTCAAACCTTTTAGAATCCTTATTTTACATACTTCAGGAGATTTTTACCTGTGGTTGAAAAAGAGATATATATGTTAGAAGAACTAGTAGGCTATAGCTACAATGACAACAACAAAATGCAACACATTTAAACCAATCTGTGTCACTTTTTTTAAAGAAAGGCAGTCTTATAATCACATGGCTTGGTTTCAGTCTCCCAACTGGGTCTGATGTCTGATACTTCTCTGTCTCCAACTAATCTTGTTTATAACCACAGAGCTGGCCCTGGAGGCAGAGCTAGTCCCCCACCCCACCACTGCACATATCTGAAAGATTTTATTACATAATTGCTATATATTTTTGTTTATGTATCTGTCTTTCCCATGAGATTATGGGCTTCTTAAGGGCTGGCATAGCCTCTCATTTGACTCTACATCCCCATGACCTCATAGATCTTGAATGATGAGTGCATGTATATAATTAATGGAGTCAGAAAAGAACTCTTTACTTTTGATATCTTAATTCTGGTAAATTCCTATTTTAAGGGAAAAGGAAAATGATTATATTCCCTATAGGTAGCTGGTTGGAAAGAGCCAAAAACTTATAATCACATTCATAGTTTGATTATTGAATGAATTTTTTCTTTAATTCTCGTACAAATCCTCTGCTAAGCAGTATAAAAATAACATTGTTGCATTTAGTTTCTTTCTGTTATAGATGTTCAAAAATTTAATTTTATAATTTTTAAATATCAGAGTACATCTGGTAATGGGAAATAAGCACAAGTTAACAGTTTTGCATATAGATTTTATCATCTCTTGTGACTGAGTCATTTTGTAGTTGCCTTTATGGCTACATAACATATTATGAAATCTATGGTAATCTTGCATTGTTTTAGTAGTTATAAAATTTAGAATCAAGTTGGGACTACTTCTGTTCAAAAAAAAAAGTTAAACAAATGCAAAAAAACCTCAAAAAAGTTAATTACATTTTGATTGAAGTTCAAATTTCAGGTCCCTTTGGGTATCTGTTGTCATTTTTTTCTGTGCCTTGATCATCTAATCAAAAAAGCATGTTCTGAACTCATTTTCATATTGCCTAAAATTAACAGTAAGGCTTTAAGCAAATGTTATAAGAGATTAGAAACTGTTAGATAGAAAAAGACATATTTTGAACTAATGGATCAAAGAAGAAATAAAAGAGTAAATTAAAAAAATTTATTTATACAAAATAAAAAGGAAACACAATGTATCAGAAGTTGTAGTATGCAGCAAAAGCAATTCTAAGAGGAAAGTTTATAGCAAAAATGCCTATATTAAGATCAAGAAAAATTTCAAGAACCTAACTACATATCTTAAGAAACTAGAAAAAGAACAAACTGAGCTTAAAATAAATATAAGAAAGAAAATAATAAAAAAATCAATAAAAAATAAATGAAACAGAGAATAGAAAAGATTAACCAAACTAAGAGTTGGTTCTTTGAAGAGACAAAATTGACAAACCTTCATCTAGACTAACTAAGGAAAACAGATAAAGGACCCAAATTCTAAATTATAAATGAGAAAGGAGACATTACAAAAGATACCACAAAAATTCAAAGAATCATAAAAGGCTACTATGAACAACAGTACATCAACAAACTGGACAACCTAGAAAAAATTGACAAGTTCTTAGAAACATACCATTTACCAAGACTAAATCAGGAAGAAATAAACCAAAGTCTGAATAAACGAAATTACTAGTAAGGGGATTAAATCAATAATAAAAAAAAAAATCTCCCAATGAAGAAAAGCCCAGAATCAGATGACCTCACTGGTAACTTTTATCAATCATTTAAAGAATTAACATCAGTCCTAGCCAAATTCTTCCAAAATGTTTAAGAGGAGGGAAGACTCCTAAACTCATTAGATGACTCAGCATTATCCCCCTATCAAAATTAGAGAAGGACACTACTGAAAAAGAACACTACGAGCCAATATCCATGATGAATATAGATAAAAAATATCTCAATGAAGTACTAACAAAACAAGTTCAGCAGCACATTAAAAGGACTGTTCAGTATGATCAGGTGGGATTTATCCCTGGCATGTGAGGATGGTTTTACATACAAAAATCAACAGATGTGGTCCATTATATTAAAAGAATGAAAAGAATCATATAATTATCTCAATAGATTCAGAAAAAGCATTTGAGAAGTTCAATATCCATTCATGATAAAAACTCTTAACAAATTAGTATAGAAGGAACATATCTCAACATAATAAAGACCATATATAACAAGTCCATAGTAAACATCATACTCAGTGGTGAAAGTTTTTTGTTTTTGTTTTTGTTTTTTATATGTGGGTAGTTCCCTGGCTGGGAATATGAACCCAGGTCGCAGCATTGACGCGCTGAAGCCTTAGCCACTACAGCACCAGGGAACTCCACACAATGGTGAAAGTTTGAAAGCTTTTCCTCTAAGATCAGGAACAAGACAAGGGTGCCCACTGTCACCACTTTCAGTCAATACAGTACTAGAATCCTAGCTAGAGCAGTCAGGCAAGAAAAAGTAATAAAAGGTATCAGAATTGGAAAGGAAGACGAAAAATTGTCTTTATTTGCAGGTGACATGAATTTACATATAGAAAATTCTATCACTTGACCAAAATACTTTTAGATCTAATCAAAGAATACAGTAAATTGTCAGGATATATATATGGGGGCTGTCCAAAAGCATCCAGCCATGTAATACAAAAAATAGAATCTGGAAAAAAGTATATTTTTTATATGTAAAATATATTTGATGGAATATTATTCAGCCATAAAAATGAGGAGGTCCAACCATTTGTAACACCATGGATGGACTGTGAAGGTATTATGCTAAGTGAAATAAGTGAGACAAAGACAAATACTGTATGATCTCACTTATATGAAGAAACTTCAAAAAAAAAAACTGCATAAAAAATAGATTAGACTTGTGGTTACTATGGACAGAGGGTGGGGAAGGGGCATTGGGAGAAGGTGGCAAAAGGTACAGATTTCAGCATAAGAGACATAAGTGCCAGCAATGTAATGTACTACACGATGACTGTAGCTTACATGGCTGTATGTTATGTAGGAAAGTTGTTAAGAGTAAATCCTAAGCATCCTTATCATAAGAACAATATATTTTTTTATTGTATCTCTATGAGAAGATGGACATTAGCTGAACCTATTATAGCAATCATTTTACAATATATGTAAATTAAAATATCAGGCTGTATGCCTTAAACTTACACAGTGATGTATATCAATTATTTCTTAGTAAATCTGTCAAAAAATGAAAGTAGTAACCGACTATAGCAGTCTAATAACAAAATGGTGAAGTAAACAGCCAAATAAGAAATTTAATAAGCACCCACTGTTAAGTATCTTTAGTTTTATTTAGAATGATTCAAGTTTTTGATGGTTTGTAAAAAGCATAAATGTAAATGATTTTCAAACCACAAATATTTATGTTTTTTGTTTTTTTTTTTTTAACAAGAGCCACAAACTTTAAATCTGTTTAAGTGCCTCATATTCTTATGGTATATTTTAATCTTTTTGCAACCAGAACAATAACAATAAACCAGTACCATCAACTCTAACATTAAAATGTGGATGACCATTTACATACTGCAAGGCCAGCAGATAAGAATGCTCGATTAAAGTTGTGTTGCAAAATAAATAATATCATATTTGTATAACTGATATTATACGAATCTTCCAAGGAAGTAAATACCCAATCATAAGTGGGAGTATTTCAATAAGAATAAAGAATTTATTTTGTAAAGATATATTATAAAACCTATATATTCTAAAACCATCTCAAAATAGGAAGAAAAGTGTAAAAAATGTTAGTTCACTATCGAGAAAAATAAATATGTCTTTGTATAGACACAGGGACCTGGGGAGTGACCAGAAATATGGAATGAGAATGCCTGGCTTTGAGCAGTAACTCTGCCATAAAACAGCTCCATGGGTTTGGAACATTAATTTATCTTTTTTTTTTTTTCTGTAGGTTGTATAAAATATTACCTGGCATGTAGTAAGCTCTCTGTAAAGTTTAGCTACCACTGTTTATTTGTTTGCCTGTTTGTTTTTTACCATCTACCTTATCTTATTTTTTTCTGAAAATCATAGACATGGTATTTTGTCATATACATCCAACCAAAGAGAGAATGTGCACCTGTGAAGTCTACTACAGACTTGGATTGTCAGTGATCCAAGGAGGTTCTGTTGAGGGCTGGGCTGCCATGGTGGTCCTGTAGTGTTACTCTTCACTGGGAATTACTGGGCCACCAGGGTTCTTAGCATGAAAATAGTTCCACAACTCTAATAGAAATTCTGGCCAAGGGTGCACTGTGGTTGTGCCGATATTGCATATCTTCATGCTCAGTACTTTTATTTTTCAAACATATATACATGTCCATGCTATACCTGGCCAAGGCCCCCATTCAGGACTCATTTCATGATTTACCAAATCCTGGGCTAGAACTTTTGCCCCTCGGCCCCCTTCTTTCTTTGGCAATTAACCTTATAGATCAGACATCTTTTCCCCTTAAATCCTCAAACACCAAATATCTGACTACATCTTTTCAGAAGCCTGAACAGCAAGGCTGCTCACTCATCCTTCAAAAAACAAACAAACAAACAAACAATTTTCAAGTGCAAAAAGTTATCTGTGGGACAGTGTGAGTTTAACAATGCCTAATGAATCTCATGGTCTTATATCTATGTCCCTTGGCGTAGTCCTCTCCAGTATTGATTCTGTCCTTGCCCATGTGACTTGCTTTAGCTAATAGGACATTAGTAAATATGACACGAGCACTGATTTGTTAAGTGCTCGCCCATTGGAGTTTGCCCTCTTGGATAGCTGCCACCATCCTTTGAGGAGACTTTGTATTATTTGAATGTGCAACACCACATGGAAAAGAAGCCCAGCAGAACCACCTGGCAGTTCAACTCAGCCTCTGTCTGACCCTCCAATTGAATGCAGTCCCGTGAGTAAGTCCAGGCAAAACCAGAAAGAAAATTGCCCAGACAACCCACAGTTGTTTTAAGCCATTGTTTTGGGTAGTTTGCATGCAGCAGTAGATGACTGGTACAGTATCAATGCCTACTATTCAAGCTAAAGTACTGTCAAATACCTCTCTTAAGTGAACATACACAAGCACACACACATGGGCCCACATTGTGGTACTGGGCTTGAAAATACATTATGTGTTAGTAGAACATATATTTTCTAATTTTATTAGTCAAAACCTATTAATAACATTATATATGTATGATTGACTAAATGAAAAATCCAGGAAAAGATTTTGCTGGTTATTAAGAGAAGTTAACATTAAGGAAAATATGTGAAAATAAAACAGTGATTATTTTTTAATTAAACAAATTCAAATGCACTTAAGTTTCAGCATGTCTTTTTCTCTAATGGCAGATGATTAAGAAGGAATAAAAGCTTTCATATATATGAAGATTATGCACAGAATGAGAGCTTACTGTTTTCTGTCTCCGTTAATGAAAGAAAAAGGAACTAGCTTTCAAAATTAAAGAGAAATCAATTTAGGGTATATAAAAAAGTCTATAAATTAGCCCAAATCTCCAGATTAAACAAAAAGTTATAGAATTTAATTCTAAGATTTCCTACCAAAGGACTAGGAAATTTTCTCTTCATTTTCTTTTCTTCATTTTCTCTATATTTTCTTTTTAAAACAATGTGTCGATCCGAAATTCAGGCACTTATCTAAGCTTTTGGATCTCTCCAATCATCACTAAAGGGACATTAACTAAATTAATTCTGGATTCTTCAGCTACATTTAATTGTTTGTAAATGGATAAGATGTCAATTCTGTTGATTTTAACACAAACTCATTTGGAAAATGATGTCATATTCAAGTATCTGTGTTACTTTTTAGACATGTTTTTACTGTGCTCATTTAGACAATCAGAAGTGAAGCTGAAAACAACCAAGAGCATTTTACTGTTAAAAAACAGATGTAATATGTTTCCAATATTTGGAAAGTAACTTAAAAGGAAAGTAAACTTTCATGTCAACGCATTAGGTAGGAGGTCGTGTTGAGTTTTAGCTTTATCTTGATTCATTAATTCTTAATTCCCACCTACCCAGAAAATGTCTTTATTATGTTACTTGCATTTGGAATCCAAAGCAGAAAAATATTGCCATCATGTAATTTTCAGAACCTCTATCATATTTAAGTAAGACAGAGTCTTAGAACTCTGCGTGGAATTTCTCAAACTCAGTTTCACTTTGATACAGATTGCTGCGTCTTTTACAATGTTCCAGCTTTCCCAAGTAAACAGAATACTGGGAGATTTGATTGTAAGCAGTATTTAAAAAAATGTTAAAGCCAAGTATTTTAATATTTTACCATTCTCGGCCACCAACTGTTTTCTTAGGTGTTTTGAATTGAACTTGCCCACTATGTAGGCTGAGTGACATACCGTTTTAAATGGGACTGAAAAATGGTAGTGACTCATTTCAAACAGTATGCATGCTCAGCCTACAGACACCTTGAATTTAGCCTACTGGGACTAGGCTGATCCTATGTACCTTTTGGAATGGGACAGTACCGTAGTTTTCTGTTCTGTTTATATGGTACGTTTGGTCAGCTTACTACTATTCCTTCCTGGTTATTGTTGTTGTTTTTAATAATCTGTTTTGTTTTGAAATAACCACAGACCATATTGCAAATTTGCACCCCTTTTTCCCACAAGGTTACTGACAGTTTGAAAGGAAGCAGACTTCCCAGTCATGAGTGAGCCTGTTCTGGCTGAGATTAAAATGAGATTATTTTGGTTTGGGTTTGTTAATTGTTTTAGGCTGTCTCTCAAATTGATTTCTGGAATTATTTGCTTAACAAGCAAGAGTTTAGAGGAGTGGAGATGCCCTCAATACCAGGTCTTCTGCCTAGGATTTGTACTGACTAGTGACTTGTGAAATCAAAGGGATACGGAAATTTATGCTACTCTTCTATAAATGGAGAAATAGGAATGTAGAAATAAAATCTGACATTGTGTTATTTCTAAGTCAGCAGTTTGCGGGAGTTGAATGTCCTAAAATGGGCAGAATAGTTATAAATAAGAAAAGTGAACCAAGAACCTCTAAGTAACCAGCTGTGTTTGCCTTTCCACACAGCTCAGTAACAATTACTCTTCTGCAGGCCCTTGTGTTCCTATCAGTTCAGGTCTCATTATGAGCCAGTAACCATTGTGTTTCATCCTCATCATCTTGACCTCTGTTATCAACAGAGTTTTCTTTGTGTCCTCTTCTAGTTTCTCCTTCTGGAGATTAAAGTAAATTATATCTCCCGTGTAGCCTACCTCCTTCTTAACTAAGAAGTTCAACAATCAAAAGTCAAGGACTGGGATTTTTTGGTGTGTTTGTACCTCATAATGATTAATAGAATGCCTTGCACATAGTAAATCATTAATAAATGAAATAAATTAATAACTGTTTCTGTTACTTTCACAAAATCAGAAGAAAAAAATATGCCACTTTTTATTGGGTTTTTGTTAAGAAGGATAAGAAAAAATAGTTGAAATGTTTAGAGGACTGAAATATGAAATTATGCTCCATTGTAATGTATTGGCAAAAGGAGGCAAATTAGAAACACTTTGGCTATGAAGAATGTATCAATGACACATAAACCAGCATATAATGTATCACTGATACATTCTTTATAGGCCAAGTCTGATCAGACTGATACACTATTTTATACTTGTGAGAGTATTTAAAGATGTTAGATTTTATCTGTTTTAGTCATCACTCATTCATTTTAATTTTGCTTTTTATTTTATCAAATGTATGCATGCCCATAATTTAGAAGGTCAAATAGTTCCATAACAAAAATGAAACACCAGAATAGTTTTGTGAAGTTTGTCTTCATTTGCCCCTCCTCAGAGTCAACTACTTTCACTTATTGTAGCTGATTATGTTGTTTATTAAACACATCTCCAGAACATATGTTTGGTTTGTCACTTCTGACACATAGATTTAAGCATTAACTATTGCCTTCTCACTATGAATAATAAGCACTTAGCTCTTCTCCCACCCTGTCACTATGCAGGTATACTTCCCATTTCCCTATATGGCTATAATGTAATTTTATTAGATCAATATAGTCAGTGTTTATATTAATATGACTATATACATGTTTTGAAAGAATTACTATGTGTAAGTAAACTACAATAATGTTTCTTTCCATGTTACATTCTATTATCCTGCAGTTATTCATTTTCTAGTTTATTTCCTTCGCTTTGTTTATCTTCTTAGCACTGAAATAACCTCACAATTTCCATTGGTTGAGTAAATGTTTTCTCAAGATGATGACTTTCATATTTCAGAAAAATGCTATGGGTATTTCAGACTCCGTCAATCTGGACTTGGTCTCCATATTTGGTGCACATCTATAACCCTGGGCTCGCTCTCTCTGCTTGTTCTATTCTCTGCTCTTTCTTGGTTTACTGCCTTCTTATAGTGAAGTTCACCCCTCTCTTGTTTCCTGAGAAAGGATATGGAGCTAAAATTTTCATATCATTGATGTCTGAAAATGTCTTCATTCTGTTCTCTTGAATGATAGGCAGGTAAGGTATACAATTTTAAGTTGGAAAACATTTTCCTTCAGACCTTTGCAACTGTTTTCCCTCTAGGGTTCAGTAGGGGCAAGAAATTAGAAGCATTTGGGATCTTTTGTCCCCATTGTTCTAAAACTTCACTAGGATGTACCCTCCTAGGAACCTATGTGAATCGTATTTATTAGGCACCCTGCATTCTGTTCAAATTTGGAATACATAGTCTTGAACTTTCCTGGAATATTTTTTAAATCATTTGTTGCCCTGTTTTTTATTCTCTTGCTCTAGAACTTCTAAAATCCAGATGTTAGACATCCCACATAGGTTCTCTAATTCTTTTTCTCTCCCAGTTTCCATCTATTTGTCATTTTACTCTATTTTGAAAGATTTTAACTTAGTCTTACACTTGTTTGAGCTTCTCTATAAATTTGTATTTCATTTTAATTTCTAGAAGATCTTTTTATTTTTAATTTATAGAATTGTTCTTTTTTATTTGTTAGACTTTTTGGGATGATATTGGTTAACAAGAGTTACATAGGTTCCAAGTGTACAATTCTACAGTGCATTGGAAAAACAAACTAACAAACAAACTCATGGACACAGTCAACAGTTTAGTGGTTACCTGGGGACAGGTGGGGAGGGGTGGGAGAGAAGAGAGGGGGAGTCAAATAAATGTGATGGAGAGAGAACTGATACTGGGTAGTGAGTGTATAAAAGATCTTTATTTGCTCAGTATTTCTTTTTCAGAGTATTCACTCTGGTTGAAATACAGTTTTTATATATATAAAATGTTTTACTGATTTTCATTCTCCAAGTTTACTCCCCCTTACAATATTTCGGTTTGTTCCAACTTGGATTTTATGTTGTGGTTTGTGTTGGTAACTGTCTTCTATGTCAGACATGTTCCTCAGCACTCTGATAAGCCTTGGTTTTCTGCTTCTCTTTGGAAGTGCCAGAGAGAGTTACATGAATTTGGCTGCCCCTGCTAGCTTGGGAGTAGGGTGATCTAGCTGTGCTATTCAGTGGGAAACTTCATCTCAACATAGTTGGGTCTTTCCTCTTGTACTGTTTGGATTTTTCATACAAAAGGGGGAAACTTGTTTGTCAGTGTTCCGGAAACTGAGTTAGGGAAGAAGGTGAAGGGTTTCAGTATTCAGTATGACAATGGCCAAGGAATCCTCTCAAGCAGACCATTGGTCTCCAGTCCAGAGAGCTCATGGTATACCCTGTGAAACCTCAGGTCTTTTGGAAAGAGAGGGAGAAGGTCAATATACTAGCCATGTGGAGAGAGAGAGAGAGAGAGAGAGAGCGCGCGAGCGAGCACAAGCACGAGTGAGCTGGGGGTCTGACTGGTTCATAAACACACTCTGGGCTATTGCTAATTTTTTTGGAGTGGCGGGTAGTTCCCTGGCTGGGAATTGAACCCTGGCTGAGAGTGACGTCACTGAGAGTGACGAAGCCTAGTCACTACACCACCAGGGAACCCCCTATTCCTGATTTTTAAGCAAATCTGTTACCCCATTTCAACCCTACTATTAGAGATTCTGTGACATCAGATTCATCCTTGGCTTTGGCTGTTTCTACTTTAGAATTTAATATTTTCTTTGACTTGTTCAATCCTTCACTTCTGTTGATTTACAGCTTCAAAAATCATGATGCCATTCTGTTCTTTTTCATTCTTTTAATGTTTCACAAAGTTTTTATGAAATTTTAGAAGGTAGTAGAAGTAGATTCAAGCTTCCACTCTGCAAATTTTTTTGCTAACCTGGAAGTCTAACTAATATATATATTTGCTGTGGAAAATGTCTTCCTAAGTGAAGTATGGATATTTTTTTACTGAAATTATAGTGTTTTTCTTCATGTGTTAGCATGCTGTGTGTACTTAACATGTCTCTAAGTGAAATAAAAACAATTAATGCATAAATGCTTGCTTTAGTGCCAGCTGGCTATGCTAATCTTGCAAATTCTCATTAGAAAATTGTAACAATACACATGAGAATGAGTTGTACCCTAATGTAATCAAGGGGTATTAGAGCTGGCAGGAACCCAGATCATCCTGATCCGGCTCTTTCATTTTGCTTATTAATATACTTGAGTCTCAATGAGCCTAACCCAGTGAGTCATACAGCTATTACAGGAAAATACAGAGCTAGACTCATTCTGCTGACTGGCCACATTGCTTCCTCACTTTGTGCTTGAGTCCTGGTCATTGGCAACTCTGGCTAAAAAACAATTTCACTTGGGTGGTGTGAAGACTGGAAGCAAATGTATAAAACAACATATTAATATTGTCAGAAGACCTGGTTATAGCCTCAATTAGCCTTGTTAATTTGAATCATGCAGGTGGCCCATTACTACCTCAAAGTATTTAAATGTATAAATTAAATATTGTTAGTCACATTAAGATTAGTTATTTTTCAGTGTTTAAAAGTAAAAATAGATCAAGTTCCTGACTTAACTCATAACTGATAAGACATTGGAAGGCAGTTTTACTCTCAATTCAGCTAATTTTTAGCAGGTAAAAAATTGCACATAAGAAATTGAAGTTCATTTGATTTTGATATATATATCACTTAAAACAAATTCAATTTCACATAAGCACAATATTGGTTGTTTACATTGAAAAATGAATATTTGAAGTTAAATACCATTTTTCTGCAGAGAGCCTTTCAGTAGCAGGTTTCTCTATTCCATTAAAATAGATTCATTTCCTTCATATTTCTTGCCTACAACTTTTCAGGAATCCATTTACATATTATATGAAGTGAGTTGTTCTTCATTAAAAAGTCTTATGAGAGATACTAAGTTGTATGAATATTGAATATATATAGTTCATAAGAACTACAGTATGATCCTCTGACTCCACCATTACTCATACTTTTATTAAGTTTGAGTTTCTAAAATAGAATTAAAGTGTAATAAATTTGTTTTTCATAAAGAATGTAGCAAATGCATGGCCTCCAGAGGGACCAAAGAGGAAATGTGGATGAATAAACATAATTTCAGGAGCAGCTTGGCAGTGCTTATGGAGGAGGAGACCCAACAGAACAAAAACAAATGTCTTCTTGACGTGGCGTCAGCTTTGTACATAACAGACAATTTATTATAGTCGTGGTGATTACGGTTCCATGTAAAGCATGAGTACTTACTTATAGTAATCTACAAAGAGAAATTATTTGTAGGAAAAGGAGAGTTCCTTAAAGGATGTTTTAAGTAGACAGATCCAGAAGAAAATGTAGTATATTTCAGGAAGGCAGGCCAACAAATGTGGATATTGTTCTGATATATTGTTTCTCTGCAGCAATGAGATAATTAATATCCTGCGGCTCTGCACTTGTTTTTCAACAGAGAACACCAAGTTTCTTCTAAATTTGAGTTTCACATCTCATTCGTTACTTAGTTACTGTTATTGGAATGGTGATATGACATGAAGTTTAGTTTCCTGATAAAAGACATGGCACTTACCAAGATGGCTAATTTTATGGCAGATAATAGCTAAAATGTCTGGTTTACATAGGCCTTTAAGAATCTTACCTCTTATACTCCAATAGTAGGTACACTTTTAAAAAATCTATAATTACTTGCTCCAGTGATTTGGTCCATTTCTTCCCTGTGCCTTTCTGTGAACTGCAGCAGGTAACTAAATTGCTATCCAGCTGTCAAACCCAGAGCAACTGTTAAAAAATACCTAGCCCATTTCTTCTGATTTGAAAGTTGGTTGCACAACAGCTGTTTGCAGAGATACAGGTGAAACTTATGTAAATACTGCCACATTCTTTTAAAAACGAAATAAATCACCTTCTACCTGAAGTGTTTGAGTTAGCATGTGTGTTCTTTTGCATCTGCCAAATACACATTCTCCTTGTACATGTACGTAAAATAGGGGATGGAGAGGCGTTAAACTTCTAGCATATTGCATACGGGCAATCTTCTGTAGAATGAAATGTGTATGGTTTTCTTTTCCAAATATAAAAAGAAAATGTAAAATAATTTTCTTACTATTTGAATTGAGGACTTAATTAGGCATGACACAATTTCGATGTGGACGATATTACTGAAGGGATCTGATCTGATGCCTTTTTAATGACTATGAGAAAAATGACTTGGAAAGACAAGAAAGCGTCTCATCATTAGTTTACACCTCTAATGAGGCCATGACATACAAAGAAGGAAAGAAAAAGAGCACACATTTATATGGGGAGTTACATGATTTCTTACCTGACAGATTTTTTATAACATGGTCAGAAATTAACTAACCACCACGCAATGCTTATGTATCCTGTATACATTTAAATGTCAAGGGTTGATAGATGTTTATATATTTAGTATTTTTTTTCCCACCTGCTAGAAGTGCAGTATTCTGTGTAGATTATGAGCCCTGTTAGGTTAGAAATTCTGTCTTCTATTACTGTTATATTTCATACTTCAACTGACTACATCCTCCAAATTGCATTCTGCAGAATTCTAATTTAGTAAATATGACACAATAGAAAGTCTATATAAAAATACCTTGTTTTCCCTTAATGCAGGACAAAATTTAAAAATAAAATTGCAGATCGGAAACATGTGAAGAGAACTGCATTAACGATAAAATCTTAATTTATTTTTATGGCCATGCTCTTGTTTATAAAAGTTATTATAAATGGTTTTGATCATATCTTTTGGGAGAATAATTTCTTTGCTAGCCGGTAAATGCTTACGATTCCCATGGTTTCTGGATGCACTGTGTAACTGGCATGATTTTGTGAAATCTTTTCTTAAATGACATATATTTGCTTGAGATTCAGAATTTTCATAGCAGCCTTGTTGAGATAAAATCCATTCTTAAAACTACTGTTGGGCGGTATTTAGTATGTTCACAGAGTTGTGCAGCAACCACCTCAAACAATCTAATTCCAGAACATTTCATTCCCCCCCAAAGTCACACGATACCATTGGCTGTCTTTCTCCATTGACTTATTTTAATGAAGGAAAGTCCGTTGAGATAAATGAAACTCCTCTAAGATACTGTAAAATGAGGGAGAGAATCGCTGGGTGTATAAAACGTTCGGTTGCCACGATGGCTCCGTGTTCACTGTCGTGACTGAATCTGGAGTGACTGCTGCCAAATGTGCTGCGAAGGTGATGCTTTGTATGCATGTAGCCGGGCTTTCTTTAGTGTAGGCTTTACTGTTTCTCAAGAGGAGGGATTCCCAGGGGCAAGCTAAATGGAAGGGATGGCTGAGAAGTTTGGAGTTTATTTGGCATTCCTCTCTATTTAGAGAGAGAGAGAGAGAGAGAGAGAGAGAGAGAGAGAGAGAGTGTGTGTGTGTGTGTGTGTGTGTGTGTGTTATATATTAGTCTAGTTTAGGGGAGGGAATGGCTGGGCATTAAGATACTTGTGGCTGGGAACTCCCTGATGGTGTAGTGGCTTAAGGCTTCGGCGCTGGCGCTGTGGCCTGTGTTCGATTCCCAGTCAGGGAGCTACCCACATACCAAAAAGCAAAAAAAAAAAAAAAAAAAAAAAGGATACTTGTGGCTAATGGAGATCACTGAGGGACAAATCTACTTCCAGACTGCTCGTGTTCACGTAGACATCATCGTCAGGTGACGTGTGTGCTGAGGAAGGACAGTTCATGCTTTTCTTCTTTGCATTTAGGATTTCCACCGATTACTGCTTTTTCAGTCTAGTTTTATAAGCTGCTCTCTCTTACTTGTATGACCCCGTGATTTCCTGATTTTACTATGTCCCTTTGGACCGCCTAGAGTTGCCATTTCCACCATCCATTCCCAAAAGCCCACAGCTCATCCTGATCACTTTGCTTCCAGTCATAACTGGGGAACTTGACCGTGGTTCCTACCCTTTCTTCTGCAACTCACCACGCCAGATCAGCAACTAGAGCTTATGATGTCCTTTCTTCCTGCTCTGTGACTCTCACATGTACTAGCTATCCCAGGTGTGTCCCATCCTGCAGCCGGGATGGCTCTGAAGGCAGCCCAACAAATTCTTACAAAGTTATGAGCTTTGGGGGTGACCTTTTTTTTTTTTTAGCTCATCAGCTTTCATTAGTGTTAGTGTATCATATGTGTGGCCCAAGGTAATTGTTCTTCCAGTGAGGCCCAGGGAAGCCAAAACTTGGACACCCCTGAGCTTTTCTTTCTCTTTTCCTTCCTCTCTCTTTCTCTCTCTCTCCTCTTTTTCACTCTGTCTCTGTTTGTTTCTTAATTTCTTCCTTTTTTCTTTTGTTCTTTGGGGGGGATTTAATTAATTGTTTGTAATTTTCATTTTAATTTCTTCTTTTTTTTCCTGAAATGTGTATTCTTGCCAATATTTTTAAGTTAGGGGGCAGATACCGTGGAGCCAAGATCCGTGCCTGTGTACATTTCTTTGGTTAGCTGTGCACACAGCAAGCTCCAGGGCTTAACAGGTACCTTGGAATAAAGCAAATAGGATTTTCACCTGAGCAGTTTCTGATCTTCTATTAGAACCTAAATAAAGTGCTTCAAGTTTACCTAAGGACTAAGTATATATTATTAGTTTATGAAGCATTTCTTATTTATTTGAATTTTTTCTGAGAGGGCAACAGTAATTGGGGAATATATTTCTAATATACAAAATGAGTTGTATCTTTCCATAAGCAAGTTTATAATTGGGCTCCTGCAGCCACACAGCTTCACATATGGTACTTATGAGTCAATTAAAGCACCCTAACAAGCAATTACGGGTTTATTGTTTAATTCAATTTCCACAACTCATGCTGTTCCACTCAAAAGTTGCATATATGTCAGTCAGTATGTAATAATAAGCACTCACTTTATTCAAATGCTATTTTTGAAGACTAGGACCTACAAATACAGGGAGAGTGAAAATACAAAAGGAAAATGAAAGAACTCGGGTACGGCAAGAACTGGCTTTTACTTCTAAACAGACTCATTTGGATAATAGCAAGAAAAAAAACAAAAAAACAGAATTCTATTACTTACAATTGTCACAGAAATGGAATTGCAAAAATGTTTACTGAGCAAACTGAAGTATGTGGAGGGGTTGGTTGGTTAAGCTGAGGTGGTGAAATTGTCCTGGTCAGGCAGGGGTGACCCCAGTCTTTGTGCCTGGGAAATACTGGTGCTAGGGGACTACCTTTTCTCTTCCTTCTTATGTGACCAGGGCTCCTGGCCATGTCCAGACCAGTGCTGGCCAGGGAGAGGATTAGAGCAGGCCTCCCCTCTCCACTGCAGCCAGAATAACTAGGCACAGACAAGCTGGGAGGACTGCTACCCCCAGCATCCACGGGACCATATTGATGTGCTTCCTAATCCTGGCCAGCTGGTGACCCTTGAGCACAGGGTGGAATATGGGAGTGGTTCAGGGCTGTCTTCATCACAGTGAACAGTTAAGAGTATGTCCCTGTAGCAGCCTCAACAGGACAGGCTTGCTGTGAAAGAAAGCATAATTAACCTTCTTTTCCAGGTTATAGAGCTGTCTATTACTTCTAGCTTTCTCATGTCCTTCCCGACTCCAGTATTTCTCTGAATATTGGAGATATTCTGGTTGATACCCCAAACTGAGATTTTCCCTTTAATCATCTATGAAGTCAAAAATTGAAGCATGATAATGGGAAGGGAGAAAGTGGTTTTGCATTTTACATGGCTCAGATTGACCCAAATACGGGTATTTATCGTTGGAATAAACTTTTGGTTTTTTTTAATTTTATTAAATGTATTCAGGTGACATTTGTTATATAAGTTTCAAGCGTACAATTCTATAATATATCACCTGTTTATTGCGTTGTATGTTCACCACCCAGAGTCAAGTCTCCTGTCATCATATATTTGACCCCCTTTACCTTCTACCTCCCCTACCCCCTTCCCCTCAAGTCCCCTTCATAAAATATTGTCTGTGGTTTTCTGTTTGTCTGTTTTGTTTAATGTAGATATACATTCTTAGTTATGCTTTGTCTTGAACAGTAAGTCCACTACTTACTTGTTTTCACTAATAACACCCCAACAGAGTTCAGGGAAGAGCAGTTCTAAAGGTAATCTGGATGGCTGAGGGAAACAAGGCAGGGTAATGAAAATCCAAAAAACTAAAACAAAACTACAACAACAATAGCAACAACAACAACACACCTTCTGTGAGAGCAAGGAATGGAGAAGTCACAGTGAACTGTCACATTTGCTTTCCTTCCTATTATGGGAGTAGCCCAGGCGGCTTGGGTCTTATTCTAATGGATGAGAAAACACCTAAGGGCTGGGAAAAAGTACTAATACATTTGCCTTGTGCTGTAGGCCCAATAACAGCTCCCCAATGCCCAAGTTCTACTTCCAGAATCCTCTGAATACCTTACTTTACATGACCAAAGGAGCTTTGCTCGTGTGATTAAGTTAAGAGCCTTGAGGTGAGTAGATTATCCAGGTGGGTCCAATGGAATCCCAGCAGCCCTTTATGAGGGAGGCGGGAGGCAGTGGGCTGCCGGGTCAGAGCGGCAGGGGGAGGTCGTGGCACCTACGCTCTCGGCTTTGCGGCTGGGAAGTAGGAAGCCTCTGGAAGCGGGAAGGGCGTCTGATTCTCCTGAGGGCCTGCAGAAGGAGATGGCCCTCCAGACACCATGGCTCCAGCCTGGCGAAATGATTGCAGACTTCTGGCTCCCAGAATTGTAAGGAAACAAATGTTTGTTCTCTTAGGTGGCTAAGTTTGTGGTAATTTGTTACAGCAGCATCAGGGAAACAACGATACCCTGGAAACCAACTATTACTAAAAATAAATCTCACGGGGCATTCCTGTTACAGGACCCCTAGGAGATGTTGCGGGTTTGGTTCCAGACCACAGCAATACAATGAGTTGAAGTCTTTTTTGGTGGTGGAGGGTCTTCTCTTTCATTTGTGAAAATATGCAACATCTGTGAAGTGCGATGAAGTGGGGCGTGACAGTATTGAAGGACCAGGGATGTCATCAAACACCACCTGAGTTCTTCGGCCCCTGAAACTGAGCTCTCCCCACTGGGAGTGAGGAGAGAAGGGGGCAGGCCGGAGACCCAGGGCTCGGCCCACAGCCTTGTGCGCCCCATTCCAGCCTGAAACCCCAAGTCATTCCAGTATTTTTACTGGAATCTGGCTTTCCACATTGTATGTTAAGGTAGGAGAATAAAACCACTCTGTTACACATTTGTTCATTGTAGTTACAACTCACTATTTTAGAGTTGTGGTTGGTGATTCTTACTGTGTTCTTACACTGGACCCCGTATTAGAGGCAACCTGGCATCGTGTCTTTAAATTATTAAGCTCGCTACAGAGTTGCTCTCAACTAGGATTCTTCAATTCCCTTAAGTGTTTTGAGTTTTAGCAAAAGGGAAGCCGTCCCGTCCCATTACCTGTTTCTCCTAACAGGTATGTGGTGTGCCAAACCCCTGGCCTGGCTCATGTTGTCTTCACTGGATACATCCTACTCATCTTCCTGTCAGTCCTTCCAGGCATGCTCCTTGGACTGCCCAGGGCCTGAGGCCCAGCAGTGTGCCCCAGGCCACTAGCGCAGGGCCTGACACACAGATCATGTCTCAGTGTTGGTTGAGCTGAACAGTTGGGGCCCACCCTCTCTGCTCCTGGGCTTGCACGTAAACTGAGCTCTGCACTCAAACTAAAACGGTTCGTGATTGCCGGACAGCAAGCTAATAGAGTCCTTCTATCTTTCTAGTATGTCACCCCCTTTTCCTGGATATCATAACCGCTTGAAAGGAATTCTTTCTACCTTTTCTTGTCAACAATTAGAGTTGAACTTTAGGAAAAGTAATGTGGGTGTCCTTGCTGAAGATGATGAGCATGCATAGATCTGAAGTAGCAGGTGTCACTTATTTAGTCTTTCCAGGCACAAATTATTATTTCTTATTATAAGGCTGGCAGCTCCTGGCCTCTTCATATTATAATTGAAAAGAAGACAGACTTATCATGTCATAGCTGACTATTAGAATTTAGAGGTGACAGAGGGCAAAAAGACAGGCCATTTAGTAATAGTTAATAATCTGCTGATTTTAGTCTTCACTGAAGCCTAAGAAGGCTACCTAACTATCCCACATGAACAGCAGGTCCTTTTTAAAAAAATTAAGCATAATACACACTGAGAATTCCTATAAGTCTGGCTTTGTTTCTTTTGCTAAATTCTCAGATAATTGTACATTTTTATGTCGGGATTTTTTTTTTTTTTCATACTGCTAGAATTGAAACTCTGATCGTGGGAAAGCAATTTCTAACTCTTCTCTCCATTTTGGTGATACTTTCTCAAGGCTGAGTCTGTAGTAATTAAGAGAAAGATGAAGTGGCCTAACTCAATTCTATGTGTTATGTGGTTTACTAGACACTGTCTATAGGAAAACGTGACCTCAGGCGTCATGGAGGTTTGGGAGGGTTCCAGGTGACTCTTCTTGTCTGGGACCCCTTGTCTGAGTGGCTTGGCTCAAGCACTGGCTTCTGTATCATTCCTTAACAAGAATACCCAGCTGTCCCCGGCAGCTACTCTGAGAGCTTTCTGCCCAGAGCTTAAGACAGCTACTTTTCAAACAGTGCACAACAGTGAGATTGTTTCAGAGCTATTTTAACTCATTTTACCTGGGAGTACAATTTTCCTGCAGTAAAGACAGTATTTCAAGTTTAATAAATAAACTATAATTAAGCATCAAAGAACCACCCCTCTAAAACAATTCAGTTCAGGTAGAAATACACGTATATGACAAGACGGGTCGGTAGTAATTTCCTCTCCCTTTCCCAATGGAAAGACCTTCCCCACCAGTATAGTATAGTATGTTACATACTTAAAAGCACTAAAACAAATCTTTTCTTTAGATCAAGCTTGTCTAACCCATAGCCCACAGGCCACATGCAACCTAGCGTGGCTTTGAATGAGGCTCAACACAAATTCATAAACTTTCTTAAAACATTGAGATGTTTTTGGTGACTTTTTTTGAGCTCATCAGCTATCATTAGTTAGTGTATTTTATGGGTGGCCCAAGATAATAATTCTTCCTTGTGGCCCAGGAAAGCTGAAGGTTTGGATGCCCCTGCTCTAGAGTATGGCCTGCAAGTGATTCACTATGATCCAAAAGACCCAGAGCTCAGAGTTTAACTAAATATCAGATTTCTGACATATAAATTTTCTGTAATGGCTTATTTTTTTTCTGCCTGCACATTACATATCCTTTCCATTCAAGAATGAAGTGCTTACTTATCCCTTCTATGCCAGGTTTTCCCAACTGGTTATTATTGGGGAAGTGGTAGTATTGTACTGCTGTTACCTGTCCACCTGCCTGTTACTACTGCTACTCTCAGCTCAAGGAACCTAGATTATTTATATGTACATGTATATGTGAGCACACACACGTGCTGTTATAATTGTTTGTAGTTATATATATATATATAAAATACACACACACACACGTACGTGTGTATGTATACAGTATGTCTGTATATAAAAATATATACATATACACATATGCACATATATACATGTATATGCATGCGTGTGTGTGTGTGTGTGTGTGTGTGTGTGTGTGTATAGTGACCAAGTCAGTGGATGGATGAATGAATAGATCAAGTTCAGTAATGTCTATTATGGCAGAAAGTATAGATAACGAAGATTCAGGTATATAAAGTCTAGTGTCTAGACCACCATGGAGCTATATTAATAGAAATTGTCTCTTAACAAGATTTGTTACTGATCCCAGGGCAGAAGCCATTTTTTTTTTTTCTGATTTGTTTGGTACTCTTACCAGTATTGAGGCCCAAATGGTTCTCATGGTCAGAAAAGTTCTGATATGCCCCTAAATATTACTTACATGTTAAACATCTCTTGAGTTCAGCTTTAGCACTGAGGGCCATGCTGTTTCTGCTGGATATGTGACCTCAGTAAGTGAGGTGTAAATATGGCCAGCATTCTTTTGTACAAATGTTCATTTTCCTCTTGTTAAGTTCTTTGTTAAGCATCGTTACAAATTTTAATCTTGCTGCTTCTGAAAAGAATTCCTTACAAGCTTTAGATTTAAGTTGCTCATTTTTATTGGAATTGCAATCTTACATGGCAGTTTATATTGTAGACTCATTTTTGTAAACACTGAGAAGAATGTCACTTAGAAATACAACAATATCCTTGGGAAGGCCATGTAGTCTTTGGAAAAAGCTACTGACTTGACCATTATAATCCAAGAGAGGCACCGGTCCCACTTCTTAGGGGTCAATAGGGTTTGGTCAGATTTGGAAAATTTTTCCTGAATCAAGAACCAAGACAAGTGATGATGGATTCTTATTTCATGCCATTTCTTAAATTTCATTTCAAATAGCCTTCATAATGTATGAGGTCATACAATTAATTTCATGAACTCATCCTAGAAAAGGTGCTACATACCTCATTGCTGAACATCATTACAGTCACCTTCGTAGTACTCCCCTTGGGAAGCTATGCACTGACACCAGCGCCTAGTCCACCCTTCAAAGCATTTTTGGAACTGTTTTGGGAATGGCCATCAGAGCCGTCATTGTACACAAAATCTGACCATTCAGTTCATGAACTTGCCAAGGTTATGACATCTTACCAAGTTGTTTATATAGTGCTTCCAATGTAAGTGCATGGTGACAAGTTCATGAACTTAATTGTTAGGTTTTGGGGATGATGCCAGCTCTGATGGTCATTCCAGAAAAAGAGTTCCAAAATGACTTTAAAGGGTGGACTAGGCACTGGCATCGGTGCATAGCTTCCCAAGGGGAGGACTTCAAAGGTGACCATAGTGATATTCAGCAATGAGGTATGTAGCACTTTTTGTAGGATGAGTTTGTGAAATTAATTGTCCAACCTCTTATATTTCTCATGGCACATGTACTAATGTACTAAATTCTTAGTTCTGTGCTAAGCTCTTCATCTATATCAATTTATTATATGATGTGGGCAATACTGTATTCCTATTGCTTGGATGAGTTGAGTCTTAAGAGAGTTTACATAATTTGTCCAAGGTAACAGTAAAAAAAAAAAATCAAGAGTCAACCTTAGCTTTGTTTGATACGAAGGGCTACAATTTTATCAGGGTTCTCTACTACCTCTGATTTATCCTTCAAGAGGAGTTCTCTGGATTAAGGAGTCTATACATCTTTAATATTAGTCACAGAACTATATCGCAGGTTAAAAATAATTACTATATTGTAAAAATATTCTTTGCCAATGAGTTACCCAGTGGAAGAGGCCTCTGAATTAAGGTGACCAGATGTACTATTTTAAATGGGACCAAAAACAGTGGTACTGTCCTGTTTCAAATGGTACATATGGTCAACCTAGTCTCAGTGGGCTAAATTCAAGATGTCAATAGGCTGGTCATGCATGCCATTTGAAACAGGACCGTTGTTTCCTGTCCTGTTTAAAACAGTATGTCTGGTCAGCCTACTCTGAATTGAGTTGTACCTCTAACTACTTACTGGGTTATCTCTTTTCTCTAAATGCCTTCACTTTTTATTTCCTTTGTGTATCTGTTTTACTTCCTTGGTTTTCCAGTACAGAGACTTCTTGCTTGCTATTTCTTCAGAATTTTCCTACCCTCTCCTGAAGTTCAGCACCTAGTCATTCATCAAATGTTTATTAATTAAATGATTCATTTTATACTGGAACATTCTCAAGAAGAAAATCATTTCATTTAGTTTATAGTTTTGTCTAGTGATTATTAAATACATTGGGGTAACTTTGGTTAAAAACATTACATAATTTTCAGGTATACATGATGACTATTCAACATCTGTGTTTTCTATTGCATGCCCACACTACCCAAAGTCTATTACTATTCATTTGCCCTCCTCTACCCACTTCATGCTCCTCCTACCTTTTCTCCCCTCTGATAATCATTCTGTATCTGAGTTCTGTTTGTCTTATTCTTTTCACATTTGAAAATGAATCATAGTCTTAAAGAAATCTGAAAATCTGAATGCCTAAACTAAACTGATGACTGCACGATCTGTAAGTGTGTCCATTGCTGCTCCTCCTTGAATTACTTGATCATCCGTAGTAACATAGAGCAGTGGTCTTCAGATGGATGTGGTATTTGACAAACTTCATACTCAACTTTGAATGTATTCTGTGGCCATTAGAGGCCTCCAGTGTCCCCATTTGACTACCCTACTACATCAGTTAGTGATTGATCTGATTTACTCTGCAAAGATCTGTCAATACAGTGAATGTGTTCAGGGCATAGCAGATATATTGGTTGACTAATGTGATTTTAAATGTAGCTCCAGAATTAGGTGAAGATTCAACCACAATTTTCTCATCACCTTTATCCTTCAAATTCAGAGAATGGCCAAGGAAGAAAGGAAGTATGGAGAGCGAGAGTGTATGCATGTATACATGGTGGAAGAACTGTAGCCTGATTGATTTAAAACAGCTTTAAAAACAGATATAAAGGGTAATGATAATTGATACCATTGTTGAGTTCTTAACATGTGAGACACTGTGTTAGGAATTCTCACAACTCATGGTAATAGATGCTCTTATTATATTTATTGTACAGATGAGACTAAAGTGTAAAGAATTTAAATAGTGCATCTTAGTTTACATAACTCCTAGATGTTTGGATACAGATTTGCGTTCATACCGTTTGACAACAATGTCTGTTAATTCCATCATATACTATAGCTATTCTTTCTTAATTTCTTATGCTTTCTTTTATTAATGCAAAATAGCTCATTATAGACATTCATAAATCCAGTATATTCTTATTTAGATAAATAGTTTGTAGAACTTCAAAATATTACTGAATGTTTATCATAGTATTCAAATTTTAGACATTTGTTTTTGTTTTGTTTTGTTTTTTTGGTAGTGGGGGGCAGGTATTTCCCTGGCTGGGAATTGAACCCAGGCTGTGGCATTGAGAGTGCTGAAGCCTAGTCACTACACCACCAGGGAATCCCTGATATTTGTTTTCTATAATTTCTTTTGAAAATTACAAAATAATTTATTACTATTGCAAAAATCTTCATTTATAGAGGCATAGATGCTTAAATTTCAAATAACAATGCTTGCTAAAAGTTATTAAAAGTATTTTAAAATCTTCATGTTATTCAGTGAATTGCCATTTTGAAAAAAATAACTTGGCATGATAAAAGTCCCTTAAAGTGACTCCAAATTGGTTATCTAAACTTGCAATACAAATAACATTTGCTTGACCTTACTTATGAAAGTATCTTTTTGTATTCATCATTAATGGCTGTAATTTGCCATGTAAAGAAAATGCAGGTGATGTTGGCTTGATATGCGATGGATTTTGTTACTAGGATGTGGCTAAAAACAAAACTATTCAAAACAAATGAATAGCCCCACTTACCACAGTGCACATTTACCCACCGACAAGTATTATGTGTGAATCTATTGTCATCTTAGCTACTTCCTTGGTTCGAAAAGCATTATATCAGTTTGGCTTTCACCAATTCTTTAAAATACATGTTAATGGTTTTCACATTGACTTGTTCTCTGTTGTGCTAAGAATAAAGAAAAGAATCCTAAATATACGAAAAATGGGCAACTGAAAGGAACCCTATGTACATTTGCCCTGTATTGGAGAAGTTTATATAAAGACTTTTAACAACATTGACCTGAAGCTCTGGTCTCTTTATTCCTTGTAACTTGGTAGATTTTCAAGGACTGTAATAATGATCCTACACTATGATTTTTTCATGATAATGAACATAGCAAATATCCATTAGCACACACCATGTCTAAAGATACCAGGCTAAAATGTGAGGTCAATTAGACAGGCTGGATCAGAACCATCTAGGACACTTAAAGACAAAAATATTCCTGTTATTTCTCCCCCAGAGATACTGATACAGTAGGTCTAAACTCATGGTGTGGAATTTCTGTATTCTCATTGATATTCATGGTTAGGGATCAACTTGGTGGAGTAATTTTAATTGAGGGTAACGTTTGGCAATGTCTGGATAATTGATGGTTTTCTCAACTGGGAAGGTGTGTGTACTACCAGCATCTAATGGGCAGAGGCTACTAGACATCCTACAATGCACAAGACACACTCATATACCCACAAAAAAAATTATCCAACCCAAAATGTCAATACTGCCAAGATTAAGAAATGCTGTTCTAAAGAATGTGAAGATACATTCATAGAGTCCATAATTAATCAGGGTGAAAAAAGATTCACAAACAATGTCATTCATTCATAATTGAATAATATAAGTCATAGGTCCAAAGGATAAAAAAAAAAAACAAATTTCAGAAATGTTTACCTTCTAGATTATTAGTTATTTTATAGTATGACTAGAGACATTCTAGTTGAAAAAGTGTATGAGAGAAATTGTAGAGTTATCTGCTTTAGATAACTTCAGATAATTCGTAGGATATTTTTAATGAGAATTATCTGGGTAGGTTATGCCCGTATTTGAAAAAAGTAAAGACATTTTTACAGATCCTGAAATTTTAATGAGGAAAAAACATTTTCTTTTAGACAGCAGGAATTCTTTGTTACATAATGACTGTGAAGTGAAAATAGAAACACTTCATAAGTACCATTTAAACAAGCAAACCAGCAATCAAATTTAGGAAGAAGTTTTTTTACGGTTTTGTCCTTATATTACTCACTCTTACATACTATCTTTTTCTGGTTCTATATCAATCCCTAGAGATTATATGCTCACAAGCAAGACATATAATACATTACTGAAAGTTACTTTAGTTGTTGTCAATGTAGGTTTTGGATTAATAATACAACCAATTATATCCTCAACAACAAACTTCTGGCAACAACAAATATTTAACTGCCAGAGAGACATAAGGGTAACTATGAGAACTGACAATTAAGTTCATGAACTCATCCTAGAAAGAGTACTATGTACCTCATTGCTGAATATCACTATGGTAACCTTCAAAGTACTTCCCTTGGGAACTGTGCACTGATGCCTAGCCCACCCTTCAAACCAATTTTGGAACTCTTTCTGGAATGGCCACCAGAGCTGTCGTCTTATTACACTTGATGTCCTGAATGTCTTCCTTTCAATACTCCTTTATCTTTGGGTAAAGAAAAATGTCACTGGGGGTCAGATTAGTTGAGTAGGGAGAATGTTCCAATACAGTTTTCTGTGTACAGACAGTGAGAATCATGAGTTTTTGGCAAAAAATTCAGGTAGTTTTTGTTGAACTTTTTCACACAACTTTTCAGCACTTCCAAATAGTAAACTTGGTTGACTGTACAAATGGTACAGATTTATAATGAAAAATTTCTCTGATACCAAAAAATGTTAGCAACATTGTTTATATTCTTGATTTGGACTGACGGAACTTTTGTGGTTGTGGAGAATTGGCTGATTTTCATTCTACACTTTGGTGCTTTGTTTCAGGTTCATATTGGTACACCCATGTTTCATCACCAGTGATAATGGACCAAAACATCATCTTGCTTCTCCAAAAAGTCTTGTCAAACTTCAACTCTCCTTTGCTTTTTGTTCATCAGTGAGCTCCTTTGGGACTATTTTTACACACACATTTCTCATGCCAAGATTTTCAGTTAAGATTTTCCTAACTGTTTCTCTATCAATGTTTACTTTGTCTGGTATGCTTCTCACAATCAGGAGACAATTTTGATGTAGAATTAAAGAAATTTTTGCTATGTTTTGTCAGTTCTGCTCATTATGGGTCGCCCTGACCTCTCTTCATCAGTGATGCTTTCTCTCCAGAAAAATGTTGAATTCATTTGTACACTGTCATTTTCTTCATTGCATTATCCCCATAAACTGGGACTAACCTGTCCCTGACTTCACTTTCACTCTTGCCAAGTTTAACAAGACATTTAATGTTGATTTATTGCTCTAAATCAAGCCCTGACATTCTTGCAATGGCACACAAAAACATGCAACAACAATAATAAATGCCACACAAGTCACTGCCACAAGTTGACATGAACACAGCTGTGAGACACATGTATACCAAGGTTATGACATCTTACCGAGTTGTTTCTACAGTGCAGCCAATGTAAACACATGATGGCAAGTTTGCAAACTTAATTGTCAGAGCTTTTACAATTACAGTGATAACTAAATTTTCAAACATTGAGGGATTCTTCAATTTTAATAGTCAAAAAACCAGCAGCAGACTGATTTAATCAAAATAACAAAAACCACGTGTGTGTGATTGTGTTTGTTTTTTTTTGTTTTTAGTTATCACATGCATCTCTGATGATAATCAGTCAGCAGAAATGACCGAATGCCTCAAGCAAACAAATAGCATGCCTCCTCTTGTGCAAGAATGCACTGTTCCATGTCGAGATGATTGCACCTTCACTCCTTGGTCCAAGTTTACACCCTGCTCCACAAATTGTGAAACAACCCGAAGTAGAAGGCGACAGATCACAGGTAACATGCTTTTTCACTCCCTAGCTTTAGACAAGTGGTGCACTCCTGAACTTACTGTAGAAGGACAGGAAATTATATCAGGTTTCTTCCTCTACCCACCCCTCCCCATCATTAATGCATCCTCTGTGCCGATGCTTAGCACATACTCTGGATTCAATTAATATTTGTGAAATGAATAAAATATGTGAATCTTTCCATCGCTATGAAGTTCTTCTCTCTACAAATTTATAACTTTTGTAGTTATAAATGACAATGTATTTACCAACTTCCCTAGGGTATTAATAGTTAATGGCTAAGTTTCTGGTATTTGTCATGCCAAGATCTCAGCAAGGTTGAAAGCAGTTGCTGATTTTTAAAGAACTAAGGTCTTTCTAATCTATATCATTGTCTTCTGTCATTACATAAGAGCGTTTTGACATTGAAAAAGTTTAATAGTGTAAGGCAAAAATCAAGTTGATGTATACTCATATATTCTGCTTTTGTGGTATATAATTGGTTCTATTTACATATGTGAAATTTAATTGAAATTAAAGCAATTACTAGTTGAAATGAGGTCCTGGAGAAATTTTTGCCTATAATATAAAAAGAATTGATGCAGTAGTGTATTCTACTGCTTGTCTAAGTAAATATGCCAGATCTTCTCTTAATTGTACGTGTATTTATATATGAGGTCAGACAATTTTGTGAACTCATCCTAGAAAAAGTGCTACATACCTCATTGCTGAGTATCATTACGGTCACCTTCAAAGCACTGTATTTGGGAAGTTATGCACTGACATCGCGCCTAATCCACCTTTCAAAGCAATCTTGTAACTGTTTTTTGGAATGGCCATCAGAGCTGTTGTCTTACCCAAAATCTGACAATGAAGTTTGTGAATTTGCCACAATTATGACACTTCACTAAGTTGTTTGTACAGTGTCGCCAACATAAGCACGTAAGAGTTCCAAGATTGTTTTGAAGGGTGGACTAGCTGCTGGTGTTGGTGCATAGCTTCCCAAGGAGAGTACTTCATAGCGATATTCAGGAATGAGGTATGTAGCACTTTTTCTAGGATGTGTTTGTGAAGTTAATTGTTCAACTTTGTATGCAGAAAATGTAATTCAGGAAATGGAGAACCAAAGGAAAAAATGTCAAAATAATCATGTGGTAATAAAATTTTCAGACATGCAAGTTGAAAAAATATGAGAAAAATCTACAGAATTATCTGCACTTAGTAGGATATTTTTAATGAGAATTATCTGGATAGATTATATCTGTACTTGAAAAATTGTTAAGAGATTTTACTGATCCTGAAATTTTAATGAGAAAAAGTTTGCTTATAGACAGCAGAAATTCTTTTGACATTGAAGAACTTAGCACAGATGACCATTTGTTGTTATCAGCAGTTCAAGTACAATTCTCTTGTTTTTAAGACCTTTTGTTTGCACTGCTTCTAAGATTGTTCTAAATTTAACTTATTCTAATGGATTTTCTTAATGGGTGAGAAACTTCAACAGGATTTTTGCATACAAATCAGAACCCCATTCATTCAAGTGTAGGTGAACCTTATAATCACATATCAAAATAGCAAATAAAATATGCTGTCTTTGTCTTCTCTCTCCTACAAAAATCTGTACATAAATAATTTTATGAAACACTGCTTATGTTTCAAAGATAAAACAGATTTCTCATAGAGAAACAATTTAATGGGTTACAATGTGTATGACAAAAATAATTTTAAGTTCAGTGGGCAATTTAGCAAAACTTGGTTTGAATGTTCATACACAATGCTTTGGAAGCCATTATGTAGTTAATGTCTATATATCTTTAAGAGGGGAAAAAAATGTTTTAATCAGCAGCTGGTTTTTCTTTGTTTTGAAGTTTGCTAATGATACTTTGTACTTGTAAACTGAGAAAGAAAAATATTGAATGTTTTAGGAAATTTATTCATTTTACATCCAACATTGTTATAAATTTTAAACTTTAATGAATTTGCCTTTTATTTAAAATATACGTTCATGTAAATATTGAAGAGTTGAATATTTTTCTGCAAACTTTATCCTAACTTTATTAACTGCTATGATTTTAGCTGGCTTTGATGTTTTGTGCATCTTAATATCTAGATGACACCAAAATAATTGGTCAATTTTATGAAGGACATGAATTGTGGGGGAAAATATCAGTCAAATATATCATTTAGTATTATTGTTAAAAAAAAAAAAAAGGTAGTGAATTAAAAATTTCAACTTCTGAAGACTTATTTTTATGGCTGTGATATAATGCTTATATTTTGTTTTCTCCTTTAATTCAGTAGTAAAGTTAATAAGCAATTCCTAACATGAATGACAATAAAAGACACAAACTTAGACCATAAAAACAATGTGCCTCTTTAACACCAACAAACATGGAGAATAATACAGACACAAATACAAAGTGTCCATTGACTAGAGGATCGTCTAGAGTGTTTAATTTTCCTTTTTTTTCATTTTTAACAAGACTTTAATTCAATATCTGGGTGTTCTGTGTGTTGTACCTAAATTAGATCAACACAGGTTTTTTACTGAGTAGTAATTAAACAGTTGTTTATATAAAATGTTGGAAATAATCCATTACATAGACAATCTTTCCAGGTTTTAATATATATTTATATATACCATATTTTGCAGTGTATAATGCTCACTTTTTTGCCCAAATTTGTGAGGGTAAAATAAGGATGTACATTATACATGGATAGTACTAATTCTTTATCTATATAAATGTTTTTAATTCTTTTATTTATCCTTGTGAGTTAAAAGTGTAACTCTAGTAATCAATAACAATATCCATATGCCAAATAATACTCTGGAATAAGGTAATTTTTTTATTGTTAAATTTATTGAGGTGACATTGGTTAGTAACAATGACATGGGTCCCAGGTGCACAGTTGTGCAGTGCATTGTCTGTGTGTTGTGTTGTGTGCTCACCCCCCAGAGCCAGTTCTCTTTCCATCACCAGGTATTTGATTCCTACTCCCTCCTCTCCCACCTGATAGAAAGGAGTGGAAACACTGGGCGGTAGTAACAAGCTTTACTAGGTGACCTGCGGGGCTGCCTCACAATGGGAGAACAGCAGCTCCTACCCTTGGGAGGGAGGTTATACAGGTAGGAGGGTTTGGCAGGGAAAATGCAGAGGTGGGTATAGGTGGTCACTACTGATTGGTCAAGGGTAGGTTTCAATTTACCGGGCTAAGGTAAGGGCTAGGGCAAGTTTCAGTCTCCCAAGCCAAGTTTCTGTTTCCTGGGCTAAGTTTTCAGTTTCCTTGGCTCAACTTTGGTTTCCCAGGCTACACTGAGTCACAGTGTAGGGTAAAGGAAGAGAAGGAGAAGATGACAGCGCAGGAGCCATTCTATATTGAATCTATCACTACCCACTTCCCCACTTCCCTTCAGGTAACTGCTAAACTATTGACTGTGTCCATTGAATCTTTGTTGCTTTCAGTTTTATATTCCATATGTGAGATATATTAAAAAATAAATGCTAAAATTCCTTTATAATACAAAAAACCCCCAAGTCGTTAAATAGAAACAAATAAAACATGTGAATTAAAAAAGTAAAATGAAAGATATTTTTCCCTGAAAGTTTGAGCCAAAAACAAGACCATGTTATACTGGCAAAATACTGTATTTATATATATAAATAATGGCTGTATAACTGATGCACACTTATTTAGTATTTGTAGTTGTGTGTTTTTATGTAATTAGTCACAAATTTCCCTCTCACTTATGGGGGGAAATGTCTTTAGAATTGTAGTAAAGGTTGATTTTTTTTTTTTTAATTACTACTATTGGTTTGAATCCAAAGGTTAATGTTGATTTTGATTAGAAGGTAATCAAAGTAAAGGACCACTGATAATTTGTTTCTCATCATGGGAACCACTTCTGCATTAACTAACTTATTCAAATCTTTCTTCGAATAATGATGCCACATAATGAAGGATGTTACAAATAAAGAGACAGTGTGTTTTTGTGGATAATATTTGTTCTGCCAGTAATTTCTTGTTGCCTTGTAGATGAACTTTTCCTGAAGGACCAGGAAGCATTAACAAGGCTATGGAGGGAGGGTAGAACTGGTGAGAATGTCTGGAGTTGGCCATGGGAAGGCCAGAAGCCAAATGAGTAATTGCTAGAAACTGAAAGATGCTCACATTGATGTAAGAAACATAACAAACCTTAGATAATTTTTTTAAGAATTTGAGTTAAAGGTTATGCCTGGAAGCAAGATCTCATACTGAGAAAAATACTTCCAAGAAATGAGTTTGCATCTTGTTTTATGCATTTGGGATTAAGGAGGGTAATTAGGGAAGATTACATGAAGGTGAGAGGAAACAAGATGGGGATTGGATTACAGGATAGTTAAGGAAATAATGTGCTCTCTTGAGAGTGGCCACCCTTTTGAAGGAGAGGTCTGAAAATAGGTGTTTCAAAGAATCATCAACCTAGATGCATATAAACAATGACTAGGGCTTGCTTAAAGCAAAGATAAGCCTTTTACTTAAAAAGTTGTATGCCTAGGGCATGACCATCCACCATAACTGCCTATTTAGGAATTTATAATTGGATCATCCTGTGAGGTTACCATATTTTGCCAAGGATAATGTGTACTTTTTGCCCAAATTTGTGAGGGAAAAATAAGGATGAGCATTATACATGGGTAGTATTAATTCCGTATGTATTTAATTTTTTATTTGTGCTTATGAGTTAAAAGTGTAACTAGAAATCAATAATGATATCTGTATGCAAAATAATACCCTGGAATATAATTGTTTTTTTATATAAAAATAATTTACATATAAAATTTCTGTACTTTGTTCTTGTGTTTTGTAATTATTTGTTACATAAAATTTCTTGTATCATAATATGTTAAAAAATAAATGCTCAAATTCCTTTATAATACAAAAAAACAAGTACATAAATATAAATAAACAAAAATTTGAATTCAAACGAGAGATTTTTTTTCTTCGAAAGTTTGGATCAAATACATAGGTGCACATTATACACAGGAGTGCATTATACAAGGCAAAATATGGTATTTTCCTTACAACTCCTTATTTTGTCCACACTCAGTATTACTAACTTGTAATGCATTAATGTGAGAAACATCCAAACCTGCAGAGAATTTTTATAAGAACTTATTTGTGCCAAAACTGGCAACATATACTAGGGAGCAAGATCTCACATGCTCCAGAGAGTAATAGTTTGTAGTTTCTTTTATGTATTTGAAATTAAAGAGAATTTAAGGAAGATCACAGGAGGATGGGAAAAAGGCAGACAGGAATTGGATTACATGATTATGTGCTTTCTTAAGGGAGGTTATAACTTCCAGGGGTATAACTTCTGGCATTTCAAATATGTGTTAACCTAGGTGTACAACAACAATGGGCAGAGTTTGCTTAAAAACTTTTCATTAAAAACGTTATAGGCCTGGGCCATGACTGCCCACCATGACCTGCCCAATAAGGAATTTATGATTTATTACAGTATCTCTTCTTGGTCCACACATGCCAGAGGCAGACACTAATGAGCTCAGACTCTGTGGATCCTTGATAACCTTGATGAGGAGTTCAGATTTCAATCTGTGAACTACAGTAAGTCACTGGAGACTTTAAAATAAATGAATTATGTGATCAGATTTTCATCTTTGTAAGCTGGTCCTGACTACGTGTGGAGAGTAGATTGAAAGGAGTGATGTACACTGGCAATAAGATCTTGGAAGAAGTTGTTGTAATGATTTAAACTAGAGATTTGGAGGTGAGCTAAATGTAGGTGGTATTGTTCAGAATGGAAACAATGGACTAACTCAAGATGTTTAGATATTTAAAATAATAGATCTTTGCTATTAAACAGATACAGATAGTAGAACAGAATGATTTAACTATGGAATCCCAGTTTTTGACTTGGTCATGTTGGTAGAATTAGAAAAAGGGGAGAGAAAGGTTGTGATATTAAGAGGATGATGTGGGTTTTCCCAGGTTGAATGTGATTGGTCCTTTAGGTATAGATTACCAGTCTGTGAGTCAGAAGCTTGAGCAAAGTCTGGATTGAATATAATGAGGGATTTAAGAGAGAGAAATGGCATTTAAACTTTTTTTGTGGGGAAAGATGTAGGGTAAAAAAAAGAGTATCTAGGGCACTGCCTCCAGGAAGGCCATCAGTTAAGAGAGGATCAGAGGAAAAAGAATTCAAAACCAAGATGTGCTCAGAGCATTGGTGGGGGTACAGAGTAGCGGTGAGGGACAAAAAAGATAGCTATGATATGGAACTTGGAAAGTATATTTCAAGAATAATGGTGAATCCAGCACTCTGAAGTATCATTGAACACAAGGTCTGAAAGATAAGAGATAAAACATAGTTCAGTGCTTTGTTTTATTACTTTGGAAAGAGTTAAGCAGTTTCAAGCAGTAGACAGACTCAGAATCCAGGGTTAAGTATATTGAGTCAAGAATGGAAATTAAAGTGATGGAATCAATAGTGCTTTATGGACATTTAGGAAGCACAAGAGACTTAGGTATGTTAAATGCTGATAGGAACAAGCCAGTCACTACCATTGATGTATCTCTCAACCAGTAAATTCTTACAACCATGACAGAGACTGTAATACATTTGTTTCTCAAACATATACTCAGTAAGTGCCCCTAAGTGAATACATATTTCCAGAGTGACAGTGGTGTGGCTGAAACTCCTACAAGATCATTTCAGGTCCTGTAGGAATCCTTCTTGTTAACTGTGGCCATAAGAATCAGGAAGGCCATAGACCCAATTATCAGGTAACAACTGTAGAATTGTGTGTAAGTTAAACTGTGTGATAATGCGAAAGTAGTCCAGGCATCAGCTTGTAACAAGTATTTCTAAAACATCCACAAAGAGTAGAAATAGACCAATAAAGTTGTCAACGCTTTCTTTTTACTAACCAATCAAGACTAGCTAATAACTCACTAATGACGAAACAAAAGTGGGGTCACTAGATCTTGTAAAAATCTTTAGGAGTCTAGAGGGAAGTATATGGCAATGGGATTGAATCAAGTCATAGGCTGACTTAGAATCCACTAAACCTGATCACCAAGTTTTATGTAACAAATAATTACAAAACACAAGAACAGATACAAAGTACAGAAATTTTATATATAAAATATTTTTATATAAAAAAACAATTATCATATTCCAGGGTATTATTTTGCATATGAATATCTTTATTGATTTCTAGTATTCAGAGCTATGAAAAATGACTTTGCATTATTATCATTATTCAAAATTAGAATCACATCTAAACAGTCCATTGAAATAATTTGGTAAGGTAATGTTCTAAAATACTTAAGTTGGAAAGGTCTCTTAAAAGCTGTAGCTTTTTCTCAGATTAAATTATCCAATATGATTTAAGCACTTATTTCAATATGTTGTTTCTGTCAGTATTTGTGAGCTGCCTGATAGTGGGAACCAAAATTTACCACACCCCAAGTGACACCAGCCTCACTCCACTGTAGGGGAGGATATTTTGTTCCTTGAATAAATAAACTCTGTTGTTTTTTTGTTTGTTTGTTTGTTTTAAATATCACTTGGAAGTAAGGGAAGGAATTAATATTTACACCATTTTGGTTTCCCTGACAACTTTTAATTTCAGGGAAAATGAAGACAAGGCAATCCATCTGTTTTATCAACAAGTTGTAGGGAAAGTAATAGATAAATTAACAAGAATCTTTAGCTGTTGAGCCCCTGTAGCAATTTCTAAGTATTTCGGGTCACTCTTTAACATCAAAACCCTTTTTTTTTTTTTTCAAAATTAGCTTAATTTTACAGTTACTCTGGGAGTTGTTTCCCTTGTCCTAGGATTTAATTCCCAAAAACGAAGACTTCATTATATTTAGGATTTAATATTCTAAGAGTTTTTAAATATAATGTGAGTGACTTTTAACAAAACAGCAGATAGGAAGTTATCATATGATGTCTCGTTGCAACAGGGAAAAGCAGGAGGAAGGAGAAATGCCACAACGCTGATCTGTACCCTCTAGTGGAAACAGAACTATGTCCTTGTGATGTGTTTATACCTCGGCCTTACGGAAATTGGTCAGAGTGCATTCTTCCGGAAGGCGGCAGGGGGCCTCAGCGAGCGGTTCGAGTACAGGGCGGAAGCAAGGAATGTGGAGAGGGCAGGCGCTTTCAAGCAATCGCCTGTTCTGATAAAAATGGAAGACCCGTGAGCCCCTCCCACTGCAACAGCTCTGGTAAGGTCTGGCATGAGTAGCTTTGTTATTTAATAATGGTTTTATTCCTTATTTGGCAGTAACACACTGCCTCTTATGGAGCTATGTGAAGTGCATGTATGTCTCCTAGATGATCTGGAATGTGTGTGTTTTGGATCGGTGACTCTCAATACTTACCTGTGACGACGACTCCACTGGCAGCCAGTGCAGTTGCTCTGCTTCCCTGAGAAAGCCAGAGCGTCCGACAGATGCCTGTGTTTGGTGGTGCTCTGATCCTAGACAGAGAAGGGATCATCAGGCCTTTAATCTCTTCTAAGGCATTGACAGAACACCAAGGAAAAAGTTCATTTTAAACACAAAACGATGTGTTTAATAGAATAAAACTTTAAAAAAAAGAAATTAGGCAACCTGGGAGAGTTTTGTGAGATATTGTCAGGTAAAAGACTGTCTTATTGTTGGAATTTTGGAAGAATTTGAGATATGAGTGAATGGAGAAGAGAATGAAAATTAAATACAGTTGGGATAAATGTTGATGGAAGAGGCTGACAATAATGATTACAATGGAGTTTATACATTTCCTGCTCCATTGTTTGGTGTGTTTTTTGTACCTTTTAAAAAAATCTAAACAAGTTAAGAATTTTACAGAGGTATATATAGAGAGAATTTGTGTTTGAATGGCAAACTCTAAAAAATTATTGATTTTGTTCTCTGTTGTCAAAGTCATGTTCAAATAAGCTTTCCTAATAATACTGAAAATGCCAAATTGAATTTAGTTCTAACATACAAATCAAGTAAATGGTAATTCATCTTTATTGCCAATACATTAGCTTGTTTTCATTTAAGATAAACCTGTATCATTACAGGAATTCAATTTAATGTTTGTTTGTTTTTAAGTTGGTACCATCATTGCTCTGCTTCCCAGGTTAGTCTACACTATAGCACTGTTTTCAGTGATTTGACTTTCAGAAATATTGAACACAATGCAAACAAGAAATGGACCAATTTAATGGAAGCCAAAGCTGATTGACTCTAATCTTTGTTTTGCAGCATATGTATACATATACATGTACATCTGGTATATAACATGTTAATTTGATACACTTATATATTGTAATGATTGACAATGTATTGATAATTAGTACCTCTATCGTACTATATAATTATTATTTCTTTTTAGTGGTTGGGATAATTAAGTTTAAGTTTTTTAGCAAATTCGATTATAACACTTTGTTGTTGACTACGTTCACCGTATTGTGCATTGGATCTCTAGGACTTATTTACTACTTGTTAGAAGTTTTTACCCTTTAACAACCTCTATCTTAGTCCTCCACCCCCATCACCCACTAGTAACCACCATTTTGCTGTCTGGGTTTACAAGTTTGGCTTATTTGTATTTCATGTGTAAGTGATATAATACGGCATTTGTCTTTCTCTGACTTATTTAGCATGATGTCTTCAAAGTACATGCATGTTTTCACAAATGGCAGGATGTTTTTCTTATGGCTGAATAGTATTTCAGTGTGTATATGTATTACATCTTTATCCAGTCATCTTTGATGGGCACTTAGGTTGTTTCCATATCTTGTCTATTATAAATAATGCTGCAATATACATGAAAGTGCATGTACCTCTATTATATCCTCTTCTCTCTCTCTTTTTTTTTTTTTTTTTTTTTTGATATATACTCAGAAGTACAATAGGCTATTTTTAATTTTGGGGGAAAATTTTATATTGTTTTCTATAGTAGCTGAACCAATTTACATTTTCACCAACACTGTATGGGGGATTTCTTTTCTCCATTATCCTTGACAATGCTTTTTATCTCTTCTTGATGAGAGCCATTTTGACAGATGTGAGGTGATATCTCATGGTTTTGATGTTCATTTTCCTGATGATTAGTGATGTTCAGCATTTTTTCCATATACTTGTTAGATGTTTTTGTTGGAAAAAGTCTATTCAGTTTCTCTGCCTATTGTTTAATTTGATTGTTTTTTTATTGTTATTAAACTGTATGCTCTTTTTATACAAGTGTATTTTGGATATTATCCAATATATGGTTTGCAAAAATTTTCTCCTATTCTGTGGGTTGCCTTTTCATTTTTTAGTTGTATCTTTTGCTGTGCTGAACCTTCTAATTTTGATATAGTATCATTTGTTTTGCTTTTACTGTTAATGGTTTTATTGTCAGATCCAAGAAATTATTGCCAAGACTAATGCCAAGGAGCTTCTTTCTTATATTTTTTTCTAGGAGTTTTATGGTGTCAAGACTTAGGTTTAAGTCTCTGATCCATGATCCCTTTTGAATTAACTTCATGAGTGGTGTAAGACAGGTGTCCAATTTCATTTTTCTACATGTGTTGATCCAGTTTTCCCAACACTATTTATCGAAGAGTCTATTTACTCCATCGGATGTTCTGGTTCCATTGTCAAATGTTAGTGGTCCAAATATACGAAGGTTCAATTTTAAGTTCTCCAATCTGTCCAATTGGTCTATGCGTCTATTTTTTATGCAAGTACTGTACTGTTTTAATTACTTACTATAACTTTGTAGAATAGTTTGAAATAAGGAAGTATGATACCTTCAGCTTTTTTCTGTCTCAGGTTGTTTTGGCTATTTAAGATCTTTTGGTTTTTTTTTCCACAAATTTTAGGATTTTTTTTTTTCTGTTTCTCTGAAGAATGTCATTGGAATTTTGATAGGAATTGTATGCAATTGATAAATGGCTTTAAGTAGAAAGGACATTTTAACAATATTTCAACCAAAAAACAGAGATGTCTTTCTTTTAGTTTGTGTCTTTAGTTTTTTCAAGAAAGTTTTTATTTGCAGGGTTTTTTACTTCCTTGGTTAAATTTGTTTTTAGGTGTCTTATTGATTTTGATGCTATTGTAATTGGGATAGTTTTCTTTATTTCTTTTTTGATGTTCCATTATTAGTGTATAAAAACATAACTGATTATGTTGATTTTATATTCTGAAAATATTCTGAAATCTTTGATTAGTTTCAGTAGTTTCTGCTTTAAGTCTTTGGGAATTTCTATATGTAAAATATACATATAGTGAAAATTTTGCAAATAGTGAAAATTTTGCTTCTTCCTTTCCTATTTGGTTATTTTTTATTTCTTTGTCTTATTGCTACAGCTAGGACTTCCAATACTATATTAAATAAGAGTGGTGGGAGTGAGCAACCTTGCCTTCTTCCTTATTTTAGAGGAAAAACTTTGCGTTTTTTTGTTTTGTTTTGTTTTGTTTTGTTTTTTGCTTTTTGGTATGTGGGTAGCTCCCTGACTGGGAATTGAACCCAGGCCGCAGCGCTGACAGCGCCAGCGCCGAAGCCTTAAGCCACTACACCATCAGGGAAGTCCCAAACTTTGCGTTTTTAATGATTGAGTATAAGTGTGTTCCTCCAATACCCAATCCATTTAGGGTTTTTATCATGAAAGGATGTTGCATTTTGTCAAATGCTTTTTCTGAATCTATTGTGATTATTGTGTGATTTTTTATTTTTCATTCTATTAATGTGATATTTGCATTTTTTTATTTGTGTATGTTGAACCATCCTTGAATCCCAGAGATAAATCCCATTTGCCCTGGTGTATAATCCTTTTAATGTATTAAATTCAGTTTGCTAATATTTTGTTGAGAATTTTTGCATCTACATTTATAAGGAATATTGCTCTATAATTTTCTTATAGTGTCCATATCTTGCTTTAGTATCAGGGTAATGCTGACCTTGTAGATTAAAAGTGTTCCATCATGTTCAATTTTTTTTTAAAGTTTGAGGAGGATTGGCTCGAGGAGGATTGGCTCTCTACCTCCCCTGCCGGAGTCATTGCCACCACCAAGAGCCTAGTTCCTTGCCTTGTCACCCTGGGAGGAGGGGGCACCTTGACAACTTCTCTCTCCTCTGCATCCAAACTCCTCTCTATCTCACTCCAGTGGAATTCTGGAATCTCGCTTTAGGCAGGCTGTACTTTTCAAAAATGTTCTTGTCCATTGCTCTCTGCCCAGTTTAGCGTTCTCTAGGCTCTTTCTTTCCTAATTGCAATGAATGGGGGTGGGCCATTTTGCTGACTACCATGCATTTGCATCCTCCATAGCAATCCCTTTGTTTATTTTCAGATGCACAGATGGACTAGGAACCTCCAGATTTTTTAGTGTGATGTATAGAGGCACTTTTTCCTGGTAATAGATGATGAATCGGTTGTTATAAAAAGGAAAGAGAAGAGAGAAATGTAATGCTACCATGATGCTGATGTCATCTCCGTATTGATTTATTTACTAATTCATTAGATAAAAACCTGTATATGGAACACTTATATATAAATTAAATGCTTGGTCCTCATCTATAATTTGGATGTACAGTTAAGGAGAATCAGGGAGTCGTGCAGTTTATTGCCCAGTGGGGGATAGAAACAAAATAAAAAGAATTTTAAGTGCTGATTAGGATTTAGGATGCGAAATAGAATATCTTCAGATAGACTTCATGGAAGTCCTCACTATGGTGACATAAATTTGAGATGAGAAGAGTGAGAAGAAGGCAGGCAGCCATATGAAAAGTACATGCAAGGTCATTTTAGTCAGTGGGAAAAGCACATCCAGAGAATGTAAGGCAGGAGAGAAATCCCAGCAAAAACAAAGTAAGCCCTGTGGTAACAATGTTGAAAGAGAGGGTAACGTGTGAAATGTGCGAAATGTGTCCTTGAAAAAGTAGGCAGAGTCTTGTGAGGCAAAACAAAGTTGTCTGAATCGAACTTACATGCAATAATCACATGGGATGTATGTGTATGTGTTTAAACAGCATTTTGGGTAGAATAGCTATGTATTATGAATGCAGGTCCACAGACAAGTCACTGTGCAATATATGGTCAGACAAACTACAGAATACCTGGTTCTAGTTTGCTCTTGATATACAGTTTGAGATTAGAGAAAATGAAATTGCATTGCTAGAAGTCAACAAGCATTGTTTTTGAAAGAATGAAAAAGGCAGAAAAACAACTGTCCAAGTGATCCAGTAATAACTGTGTGAATTAACTTTAATTTGTTAACTTACAAAGTGAGAATGCAATTGCTTTATTTCTGAAGATAAAATATGATTGATTTTGGTAGACAATTCATTAATATTTCATCCAGAAATAACTTAGCATTTGCAGCTTAACTCTATTATAGTAATTTTATTAATTTGCTATTATACTATATAGGGAAATAAAGATAGAAGACAAATATGAATAAATAACCCCTTTGTGACTTAAAGAACTATCATTTTACATATTTGCAGTCACTGGAAAATATATGAATTTAATCTTAATACATTTAGAAAGTTTATATTTTCTGAGTACAATATGAATTATTGAAAGATTTCTGTTACCACTACATAAGAAAAAGTTTGTGTTGACCAAGCTGAGAGAGCATGCTCAGGGTTTGAAAGTTACATTTTTATTAACTGAAGTGGTTAAGAGAACATTTTGTAAGGTGTTGGGGCAACAATTTGTGGCTTTCAAAGACAGCACAAAGCTTTTTAACCTATTGTTAAGTGTCCTTGTAAGTCCATCACACAAGAGGGACTGAAGAATTATATCCCACTCCTGAGAAAAATTTTTTTGCCAGGTACTATTTTTGCCATATGACCTGTTTTCTAAATCCTCTACACCTTTGTTTCTTGAGACACTGCAAAGGCCTTGATAGCACCACTTGAGGAATGAATGGTGTCTACTCTGGGGCAAGGACCTTTAAGTTTGACAAGATGAGGACTACGTTTCTGTTTTTCATGTTGAGATTTTACTTCTTTTGCTCTTTTGTTTTAATGTGAGTGTTGCTATAAAAATTGATATTACTACTTTAGAGAGATTTCTCTCTTCTATCCGTGTTTCTCCATCTCGGTTGCTCCCTTTTCTAATAGTCGAGACTTCTCTCACCTTTCCTGAGATTCACAGCAGTGGTTGAGCTCCCACTGTCCTGACTCAGCCCTTCCTCCCATCATCCTTTGCCCCTATTTCAATGAGAGGAATCTTTCCAAAAGGCAAATTTGTTTATTGTTCATACAGGCTTTAAGCAGTGTCAACCAATTGTCCAGACCCCCTAGTATGGACTACAAGCCCTTCATTTTACCTTTTAACCCCTGAAGCCTCATCCTTTTCCCTGAACCGTGTTGAACTTCAGCTACCTAGGGGCTGATTTTGCGTATCTCAGTACATACCATTCACTCTCATGGGGATTTGGCCTTCTGTTCCTGTACACTTCTTTGTCTATGCCTTTAATATTTTCTCCTTGCAACTTAATTCTCTAGTTGATTCCTAGTATCTTTCCAGACTTACTATAGAAACATCACCTCCTCTGGGAAATTATAGGCAGTCTTTGCAGTCAGCCCTCCCCGCTACCCTTAGAACCCATTAGTGGTTGAGCACATCTTTATGACCCTTATCAAGGTACAGGTCCCCACTCCTAGTGCTTCTCATGTTTTATTTACCTTCTTTATTGTTAATCCATTCTGCCACAGAGGGGTGTGTGCTCCTCAGGCAGGGGCTATGTGTACTTCATCATTTTATTATGACAAATACCTAGCAAAGTGTTAGCTCATCATACATACTCAATAATTTATAACAAAATACAGAATATAAATCTTGCTTACGTATAAAGAATTTTAATGTACGTATGCGTATTTGTTTTCTATGGCTGCTGAAATAAATCACAAACTGGTGGCTTAAAACACACATTTTATTCTATCACAGTTCTAAAGGTCAGAAATCCCAAGTCAGTTTCACTAGGTCAAAATCAAGGTGTAGTAAGGGCCACGATCCCTTTATGTGTCTGTGGAGAATCTTTTCTTGGCTTTTTCCAGTTTCTAGAGCTGTATTCCTCAGCTAATAGCATCTTCTGTGTCTTCAAAGACAGCGGTATAGCATCTTGCTTCAGTGTCTCATGGCCTTCTTCTACCCTGTCAGTTTATCTGTGTCAACTCTTCCTCCACCTCTTTCTTACAAGGACACTTATGGTTACTAAGCCTGTGCTGATAATTCAGAACAGTCTTCCCATCTCCATATCCTTTTTTTTTTTTTTTTTTTTTTTTTTTTTTTT